>PHNY01059312.1:0-21255 GCA_003724115.2 Anethum foeniculum
TAACTGTGAAAATAATTTTACAACAATAACTTAAATCATAATTTCTTTTAATTAATTTACTAATTACAACCATGTATCCACGTCAACTAACTAGAGTTAGTTTTCTTAGACTCTGTGGTAAATTTTTTTAGAGTTTATCAAAGTTCGTTGGGGTTTTTGATGAAAAAAATAGTTAACAGGTTAATTTGCAAAAAAATTATAAGTTGCTTACCTTTCTTGGCTAATAACTCTAAATATGATCTCAAGTGTCGCTTATCTAAAATTTATTCTTTTAAACTTATTATTCATCTGAATTTGAAGATGATCTCTGAAACTCTTAAATCCTGTTTTGCTTTACATCACCGTATATGCAGGAAGCATATGTTGGTTGGAGGTAGCTGGTAAGTTCCCTTCATATAAAGGAAGTTAAAAATTAGTATGTCCCCGATCGTTTAACCTCATTTACGAGATTGAAGAGTTATTACTTATCTAACTTCTTATAAGCCTTAATTTTGCTGTCATCGTTTCTTTGCTTTCTTTTAAAAAATTTGGTAAATGAATATTTTTGTTTTGAAGGTTGAGATGGCAAAGTTGCTGTTATAACTGGTGGTGCAAATGAAACTGGAGCTGCCACGGCAAAGCTTACACTGAAAATGGTGCACCATGTTGTCAGAGACAGAGGATGAAGTTGGAGCAACGTTAGCTGAGTCCATTGGAGGCCATTACATACATTGCGATGTAGTAAAGAATCCGAGATTGCATCAGCGATGCAATTAGCATTTACATGGAAAGACGAACTAGACATAATGTTCAACATTGCAAGCATTCTTGGTCCTGCAGGGAGTATTACCAACCTCGGTATGAACAATTGTCTGCGCTGTTATCGGTAAACATCAAAGGGATTGTACATGGAATAAAGCATGCCTCTCAAGCCATGATTGCGGCTTGAAAATGTGGATCCATCATCTGTACATCAAGCTCAGCAGCCTTGGTCGAAGGACTGGGATCACATGCATACACATGATCAAAAGAGGTATTTTTAGGGTTGCTAGGACCAGTGCTTGCAAGTTGGGGGTTCATGGGATTCGAGTGAACTGATGCCATATGGTGTCTCCCTCTGAGATAGAGGAGCTGAAACATAGAGGCCAGCAAAAAAGAAAGTGATATAGTCAGGGTTCATAACAGGACACATGGATGTGTTGAGTTCTTTTTGATTATTTTGTCGAAAGCTATATTTTGAGCAGCAAGATTGAGTAATTCTGCTATTTGAACATAAATATTAAGCCTATGTATAGCAGCACCTCTGTGATACCTATCAATGTTGCCAAAGATTTTAATGGACATGAGAAAGGACAGTGGAGTTTCGAATGAAAATGTGACCTGGATATATAGGGAGTACTTGTGCTTAAGAGTTTCTGCAGCTGTTATTCGTCGCTTGGATCCACGCAGAATTTGTAGCCAAGTAAAAGGACAAGAAGGATGATGCTGCTACTACAGACTCAAGATGTCGACAGACTCAAGATGTCGACAGACATTTTGTAATATGAAAATCCATTCTTATTTCTTATATAGCAGTCTGAATAGAAGTAAAAGTTATGTTAGCAAATAAACAAATTGCAGCATTTTACGTCCGAGAAGTTAACAAATGTAATAAGTGGCATGGATGGAAGTATTACAATTGGTAAACCTGAGAACTTGCATAAGAAAGATCAAGAATAGGTTGTTGCAGGGGGTGAAAATTAAAAGCACTGTCTAATGAATTGATTCTCCTGTATCAGATTTAACATATTAAACTTAGAGCTAAGGAGTTGCATGATCGAAGAGACATAAATGCACATCAATACCTTCTAAGTAAGTGATTAGACAAGAATATCTACTGACCTTGCTAATCCACAATCCGTTCGCTGCCCTATCTTGACTAGTAATAAGCGAGTCATAGACCTTCTCATCTCAGGGATTTTTTTTTGTTTTGAGTGATAACATAGGACTCCTGATGAGATATTGCGCAAAAGCCTCTGCAAGTAAAGAGTCGCAAAGTTAAGTATACTGAATGCAAGAGTCTAAAGGTTTGATGTTGACAAGTAGAAAGGATGGTAACTTAGAGCTCTTAAAGTTCCCTGTGGAGAATTTTGAATTTCAAAGAGCTAGTACAAAGGAGATCACCTTTATCACTTAATGTGAAGACCCTAAGTTGATGATCTTCATTTCTTCTGAAGTACAATCGATGCAAGCCTGAACACTACGAACAAAACTAAAGTAGCATGTCATTCTGAGTTGTTCTGAATATTTTCTTTTTATCTGGATATAGGTGGAGGGACCTGGAAATTGTCAACCTGAACTGGTAGTTATACAAAGGGAAGTGAAAATAAAATCACAATCGACAGATGATTCAATTTGTAAATTAAGTCTGTAGTTTAAGATGCAATAAGTGCATTTCTGGTGAACCTAATGACCTGTATGACTTGGAAGAACCCAGGCATTTGCTGCTCTGACAGCAGGAATATTTCAGATCATATTTTTCAGGAATTTTTCAGTTCTATAACAAAGCACTTGCAGCTACTAATTTCTGAGAAGGTTCTCCACAAGTAATAAACCTTTACACTCCATTTGCTAAAAATAAATTGAATTCGTATTATTTTGCAGTTACCATTCATAGTTTTAACTTTTATCCGTTGCTTCAATTCTTGAAATTACATCAAGTGAATGGAACGCCAAATGCAGGTGATACCAATATACTCTCTACTCTCTACAAATAACATCTATGTCTCTCTCTCTGTAGGATTATATTTGATGAATACCAGAACTGTGTATAATTATAATTAAGTTTAATTAGTATAAGTCTTTTGACTATAAAAGAAAATTTGGGAATTATGTTGTTGAAGCTTCTCTGTCTGTCTGTCTCTCTCTCTCACTCACTCACTCACTCACACTCTCTCTCTCTCCAACCAAATAAAAGCGCGAAACAATTAAAAAATCAAACATAAACAATCAGAAAATACAACAAACATTCCCGCCACTCAATCCATTCAATCTCCTCCCCCTAATAACCAACACCACCACATTCACATCCTGCTTATACACACACACATATAAATCTCCTGCAAACCCTAACCACCATCAATGGCGTTCCCGCCAAACCTCCTCCTCCTTCTCCTTCTCCTTCTCCTTCTCCTCACCGCAATCTCGATCGCAATCACCACCGCACATCCACTATCACCAACCCCTACACCTCTCAAATTCCGATCACAATCAATCTCCAACGTCCTCTCATCTCTCGGATACCGTCAATTATCGACAATCGCATCGCAACATCTCCCCAACACAACGCTCCCTCTCACGATCTTCGCGCCGACTGATACTTCACTCCTCACTTGTCCTTCATGTTCTCTCCCTCTCCTCCTTCTCGAACATTCCATTCCATCTCTCTACCCTATCTCTCTCCTTCTCTCTCTCCCTTTCGGTACTAAAATCCAGACTCTCTCTCCTAAACTCCGTTGCTTAACCCTAACTTTCTCCCCCGGCGGCGTCTCCGGCGCGACGGCGTTCATCAACGGCGTCGACATCACCAAACCGGAGGTTTATAAATCCGATAAGCTGATCGTGCACGAGATTCGAGGCTTTTTGTCGCACCTCTCGCATTTGTCTTGTAACATTGAGGCGGTGACGTCACTGTCGTTTCCGGCTTATCCGACGTCGTTTTCGCCGTTTTTCATGATGCGATTGATGTTGAAAGACGCGATGCTGAGGCTTCGAATCAGCGGTTACAGTGTACTTGCGCTCGCGATGCGTGAGAAGTATCGTGATCTCCTCGAGCTCCGCGCCGCTACGATCTTCGCGCTCGACGACGAATCGATCTTCTCTAAAGGTCAAATCTACGTTCGCGATCTCCGATTCCACATCGTGCCGAACCGGAAACTCACAGCGGACGATCTGGTGACGTTACCGGAGAAAACTGTGCTTCCGACGATGGATCCGTCGGAAAAGCTTGTGATAACGACCGGCGGCGGCGGCGGTTTGTTGGAGCCGATGAGGATCAATTACGTGAAAGTAACAAACTTAGATCTGCTGTTCAACGGTAGGATTGCTGTTCATGGAATTGTGGGCCCACTCAGGCATGTTTTTCATGATCTAACGGCTGTGGATGATTTTAGTCAGAATGAACGGGCCAGATCTGTTGATGGTGAAAATGTGGTCCCCACTATTGATGACTATCACTAGCTTATGGTGTTACAGATTGTATTGTATAAAAACTGTGGTATATGTGTACCTACTTAGTGAAATTTGATACAGTATTGAATATAAAATGCTTAGTGTTTGATCTATTTTTTCATTTTTGAAATTTTGAAAATATATAATCTGACTTTGAAATTCAATATTCAAGGTTTGTAATTATATAAATTTATTTTGAATTTTTTTATGGTGCCATGTGCTTTGGTACAACAACACATGTTAAGTGGACAGAACATTATATATTGTTTGTTTATAAGTGTGGAGTCTATGCTCTAATCAAAGAGATAGACTTGTTAAATTAGGAAGTAAGACAAGATTAAGACTTAAAGAATGGTTTTAGACTATTTCTAAATTGTTAGTTGAAATTAATTATGAATGAATAACTGGAGAATTAGTGTAATTTATTTGTAATCATGTGTATAATTATTTAAATTGTGCTAGTTTGATTTCAAAGTTGATATAGCTAAGCCAGTTTAATATGATTATATTTGTTTTCCGTTTCTTCAATATTTAATTTTTTTTGATTAATTTCGATTGATCGAAAGGCATCAAACGAAAAATCTGACTATATTTAATTTCAAAATTTTGAATATGTAATGGTCAATACTAGTTTGGTTACTGGATTAACATATTGGATTCTATTATGTGGCTGACTAATTCTTATTCTAATAAAATTATGTGACTAATTCTTCACCAAGCAAGCTACACATTTACTTTTACATCACTGTAAATCTGTAACATGTATGTTCTGTTAATCATCTTTAAACATTTTTGCAACTGCCAACAACTTTTTTCTAAATCTTTAATATTGATTATCTGGTTCTAGTCATTAAAATCATGAATGTAACAAACACTCATATCTGTAGTTTATTAACTGGTCAATTTTGATGGCTGTTGAGTCTGTATGTTATTGTGACCCAAATGGAAGTACATAAATTATTAACCTATGTCCATAACAAAACTTACAAGAAACAAAGTGTTTCTCAGCTCTTTCCTATCTGGCCTATAGGTCACATTTTACTACTATATATGTACATGCACATCACTTCTTCTTCTTCAACAAAAACCAAAGCTTGCATTCATCCCTCTGCCTCAACTAATTATCAAATCTTAAGTTATAAGCCATGGTTCTATCACACACAGCCTCCGAATCAGATATATCCGTACATTCCACTTTCGCTTCTCGTTATGTTCGACATTCACTTCCCAGGTAACACGCATTATTATTGAATTATTTACGTAAATGTCCAGACCCTACTTTCGAGCGGGACATACTAAATATATCCGTTCTGGCTTGTTTTACCGAGCATCCTACTTTCGAGTAGAACATACAATTGTACATGTTTGTTTCTAAAGCTGGTAATATCGATGTAGGTCAAAGATGGGGGAGAACTCGATGCCTAAAGATGCAGCTTATCAAATAATAAACGATGAGCTGATGCTAGATGGAAATCCAAGGCTCAACTTGGCATCATTTGTGACAACATGGATGGAACCAGAATGTAATAAGCTTATGATGGACTCCATTAACAAGAACTACGTTGACATGGATGAATACCCTGTCACTACCGATCTCCAGGTCCTTGCATAATTAATCCTTCTTATGTATATTTATCATTTTTTTATGCAGATAACAAGCCTATAAAAGTATATATTTTGTATTTTATTTGTGGAGGTTGCACCTGCTCCATTGCTTCAACATGAAGGTTGAATCACAGATTAATTAAAAATGTACTACATTTTAATATTATTAAATGCTATCTGACGTTTGTTTCTTGAACAAATTAATCAACACGCTAGAAAATAATCGGTCAAAATGTCAATTCAACAGTTAAGTCAAGGTCAATGGCCGATGTAGCTTGTCTTCAATTTCTTGTTTGAACTGAATATAGTACTCCAACAATGTTGGCACACATGTTGCATTTTCATAATTGAATATCACTGCGGATATTAATTTTTTTATTTTGTTTATATAATTTGAGCATTACATATTATAATCAGAACAGTAACAGAAGTTAAAGATTGTTGGGTAAAAAAAGTTTACATTATGTTTGTATATGCAGAATCGTTGTGTAAACATAATAGCAAATTTGTTTAATGCTCCACTTGAGGAGGATGAAGCTGGTGTTGGAGTTGGGACAGTAGGTTCATCAGAGGCAATAATGCTGGCAGGCCTTGCTTTTAAGAGAAAATGGCAAAACAAGCGCAGAGCTGAGGGGAAGCCTTTCGACAAGCCTAACATTGTCACTGGAGCTAATGTTCAGGTTCGTCCGTTACTCCAACTTAATTATAACGTCGACTAGACTCTCAATATTAGCGTAGAAGATGTGGCATTGATGATTGGTCTGATAGAATTTTGTTTGTGTATATAGGTATGTTGGGAGAAGTTTGCAAATTATTTTGAGGTGGAGTTGAAGGAAGTGAAGCTGAGGGAAGGTTACTATGTAATGGACCCTGTGCAAGCTGTGGAATTAGTTGATGAAAACACCATATGTGTGGCTGCTATCTTAGGCTCAACCCTTAATGGGGAATTCGAAGATGTCAAGCTCTTGAATGATTTACTTCTCGAAAAGAACAAGCTAACAGGGTAAGCATCACTTCAATTAAAAAATAAGATTTACTTCAATGTCATGGCCGCAAAGGGGAGTATACTGAATTGGTCTCATTTGTCCCTCTGATTGTGCAGATGGGATACATCAATTCATGTGGATGCAGCGAGTGGTGGATTTATTGCACCCTTCCTCTATCCGGAGCTTGAGTGGGATTTTCGTCTTCCCCTGGTAAAGAGCATCAATGTCAGTGGCCACAAATATGGACTTGTCTATGCTGGTATTGGTTGGATTATTTGGAGGAACAAAGAGGATTTGCCTGAAGAACTCATTTTTCATATTAATTACCTTGGAGCTGATCAGCCTACCTTCACCCTCAATTTCTCTAAAGGTACGGTTCACTACATAGTATAGATTTACATAAAAGTGATTAAAAAGTTGCTATTGTCTAAATCGTGACAGTATCTGATATTAGTATATACTCTGTATGCAGGTTCAAGTCAGATCATTGCTCAGTACTATCAGCTGATTCGTTTGGGTTATGAGGTAAGAACTAGAGCAAGAATTTCATAATTTAAATAGCACTCTTTATAATAATCACCTGATTTATTGTTACAGTCATTTTAAAATTACGGTACTAAATGCATATTTTTGTCTACTAGGGTTATAAAAATATAATGGAGAACTGTCACGAGAACGCCATGGTGTTGAAAGAAGGATTAGAAAATACAGGGCGGTTCAACATTGTGTCCAAAGACAATGGGGTTCCTCTAGTAGCCTTCTCTCTAAAGGATAACTTGCGTTACAATGAATTCGAGATTTCGGATATGCTAAAGCGATTTGGTTGGATTGTGCCAGCATATACAATGCCCCCAGATGCACAACATATTACAGTCCTAAGAGTTGTGATAAGGCAAGATTTTTCACGAACCTTGGCAGAGCGCCTTGTGATTGACATAAATAAAGTGATCAAGCAATTGGATGCACTTCCAAGGAAATCACTGCTGATCAAAGTTGAACTTTCTGGGGAAGAAAAACCAAAGAGAACACCGCTTGAGATACAGAAGGACATAACAGATACTTGGAAGAAATTTGTTATGGCTAGAAAACCAAAACTGGTTTGCTAGGCCTTAAAATGTAGACTGTATATAAATTGAGTGTTTCTTTGTTTTCTTTACCTAACTTGGTTTGGTTGCCTCTTTCTGATCTATCGAGTTTGTTTTAGGATTGTCACAAATTGCCTTGGAATGAGTAATTGTATAAAGTACTCTGTAAGAAAATGTTCCAATTGTGTGTTCAGCTATTTAGCCAACTTTCTTCTGAAATCTTGTGTTTGGTGATTTAGTCTTTTTTTCTGCTATATTTTCTATGTTAATTACTGAAAGATTGCAAGAATCACTATTTCGCATACTACAGAGATGGGTAAAGTATCTGATCTAACAATTGACTTATAATGAGTAATAGGATTATAGGAATACTTCCATGACAACAGATTGCATTACCAACTTCCATAACCTAAACAGTACCATTTCTTACTAGATGTCTTGAGTTCGAACCCTCACCTTTTAAGCAAGGAGCGTGTTCTACTTACACATGTCGACATAGCCTTCCTGTTCAAGTAGTACTTCTCCCTTTGTCCTGAATTCTAAAGCAAACACAACACACTAAACATCTATTTTCTAAAATTTTCAGTGGGATCGAATAATTTACCTGAGCGACAAAATCATTACATTAAGAATGTATAACTAGTGCACATAACAACATAATCTTTCCTTCCTCCACGTAACACTTCACAACCACCCCACTAGTGTAAAAGCATAGCTCCATATTCAAACTTTCACACTACACTCACTTCAACTATTTAAACCCTCAGTAGCTTCACAAAAATAATACAACATTCATTGATCATGGCCTGCAAGATGAACTCATGCTTTGCAATTGTGCTTCTTTACTTGTTAGCTTCACAAACCATCATTCAAGAAGCTGAGGCGGCTGGAGAATGCGGAAGGACTCCTATCCAAACCGCGGCTACTAGCTTAAGCCCCTGCATAGGTGCTGCTGGGAATGTAAGAGCCAAAGTTACTCCAAATTGTTGCACAAAAGTTAATGCCTTATTGAGGACTGCGCCTAGATGCTTATGCGCTGTTCTTTTATCTCCTTTGGCTAAGAGTGCTGGAATTAAGCCCGGAATTGCTATTACTATTCCTAAGCGTTGTAACATCAGGAACAGACCCGTTGGCAAAAAATGTGGACGTAAGACAGTGTTTCCTTTCTTCCTGACATTTTGTCTTCTACTCTATTTACTTTCTCTGTTTACCCTATATTTATTTACCAACTTCTCTCGTCTATGCACTTTGCAGGTTACGTAGTTCCGTAAAATGGTCATGATGCTTATGATTTACGTCTATTCAGGAGTGTTTTGCACTGAGTACGACCTTTATTTGTTATGCTGAATAAAAGATGCCAGGGTGGTAGTCTAGCCGTAGCTGATATATTGCCATGATCTTTGATCAAGCTTTAACTATATTTCCTTCATTTTACATATGTATCCTTCTGTACTTATTAATAAGATGAGAGTGAATTTTCTGAAGCGTTCTGTGACATGGGATAGCAGAATTTCATATATTGATTACTGTAGTGTTGGCACATTATACCTGAACAGCGCTACACATATTATATTTATGCAGATTCCCGATAAATAATTGTTATAGCATACCATACAATAGTTATTAATCGCAGTATGATAAACTATTATTTAATGTGGACCTAAAGCCTACGCTTGATAATGGTCTTGGAGTCGAATATCTTAATGAACCTCCTGAACCTCTAGCCAATCCTTTGCTAGGTTTCAGAATTTAGGTAGTACTCTTCCATTCAGAACATTTTTTTTTTAAAGGATAAGCAGCAATATAAAAACTTAACAGGTAGAGTTTTAACGAGAATTGATCATCCAAAGATAAAAATGTAAATAACCGGAATAGCATACTTGGGCTTTAGCCCAATTAAAATGCATATGAGCATATCTTTAAGCCTACAGTGGGCAGTCCTTTATTCTTATTCTTGAAGCCCAAAGTTGTAAAATACTAATCTCACAAAAAAATTAGCCACAATAACACTTAATTTTTATTACCATTCGACCACATCATTGGCCAGGGACTTAATCTCGAATGTACACATCAAACTAATTGGAAATTAACTAGATTTAAGAGATTTAGTAATAGTAATCGGTTCTTTCTAATATGTGTCTAATAACTCACAATAATACCAACTCTCATGAGTTTAGGATTTTTATATTGATACAATGCCTGTGAATGCAGGACTTCACCAATATTTATAATTAATCACTCAAACTCATCATGCGAATTAGTGGTTAATGTGTGCTTTTACGCATGTACGAGAAAAATTATTAATAATATTAGGTCTACCTGTTAACACTTAACGTTAATCCCAATTGCAACCCAAGTACTATCTAAAACAACTACTCCATTGAAAAGCAAGATTAGCATCATTGTTAGGTCATCATTAGGAGATAGTACCCCCAATCAACTTGGTCATAAAATTCAATATCTTCCCATTAAATTTGGATCATTCAAATTTCCGCAAAAAATAAGACCCCACGGGATAAACCCTTTTGTTTTATTGTACAACCCCGGAGAAACCATCAATTCAGTAAAATCTGGCAATGGCCCCATCCAACCATTGTCCAAAGCCAGCATGCAATTATTTGGTCCCACCCACGGTACAAACACTCACAGAAGGGCAAAAATGTAAATAAAAGCATGGCCTGCCAACCCCACACCAAGAAAAAAGAATAGCAGTGTGTTTCACCACGTCAGTAGAAAAAGCAAGATATGTGGAAAAAGGAAAAGCTGAATTTGAATTGTGTCTCAACCATAGTACTCCCTGCCCAACATGCAAGCAAACCCAAACAGACCAACATCATTTCACAACCACTGCAATTATTTAGTCCCCCGCTGTACACATTACAACCTCCTCTTGAGCTCAATCAAATTAGGGCCAGTCGAGCTTGAATCTCAGCTGGTTTTCAAAAAAATAAAAAACATAAAATATTGTTAATATTTTGAGGTTAGGCGGGTTTTGGTAAAAAGAAATTTACAAAATTTTAATTATTTGGAAAAAAAAATTCTACTAAAACATTCAGTTTAGCTAGAGTTTCAGCCTAGATTCGTCATCCTTTTTCTGTCCCGTTTAAACTCGGAACTCGACTATTATCAAAAAATTACTATTATTTTAGTTGCAATTAATTTCTCATAAATATTAAATTTGAAAAATTTCAGAAGAACTCAAACAATTAGTAATAAAGTTACTAAAACAATCAGTGAATTTCTTTTATCATTCATAGACATTTTTTAAAAAAAGTTTTGAAGGTGTGGTTCAAGAAAACCAACCTCTCCATTTCATACAAAATCTTCATAAGATCCCAATTTTCCACGGAACCCAAGAAATAATATTTCGTCAACTTTTCTTTTATTTAATTCCCCATTTTACATCACTATCGTAATTTGTTAGCCGTTGACTGAATAACTTTTGTTTTCTTATTGTTCTCTCTTTATATCTTGTGTTTTTACCTGTTCTTCTACATACTTACCCATTTAGAAAAACATAATAAATACAAAGCACATTTGTCGTTCATAGCCACTTATGAATCAAATGGATGAGCTTCAGTCCATTCCTCATTACAGTGACTACTGCAGCCCTTCTTTTGCTTGGGAATTTCATAACCTTGGAGTTCTCAACGCAGACATGTCCCGCTCATGTAATTACATCTTCTTTTCCGTTCTCTTCTCTTCTCTTCTCTTTATCTTTCAATATATATAAATACATGATTATGTTTTTCTCTTGTCGTAATTGTAAGATATATTTGTAAACTTGTATGCAGTGGTTTGCACTCCACCATATATCTCATCTTTGGATTCGAATGTTTCGACGGGCTATCTGCAAGATGCTTTGTTTGAATTCAGCTCATCGAAACGAAGGCGATTGCAGTTGTCTTCTGATGAGCAAACGAATTACGATCAAAGTTTCCCAATGGAGGTAGTTTTTCATTCATTACAAGTCATTAAGTTCAATAATCTGTCTGTCATACTGTATTTAGTTATTATGGTATGCACATATCACATATTGCTAGCTATGTAGCTTGCTAGGTTGTGTTAGTGTATACGTAAAAGTAAATTTGAATTTAACTTTATGCAGAGCTGCTGGAAAGAGAATTGCACGGAAGATAATCCTGACAATTTTGATCTTTTGAGTCAGATTAATGAGATTCATAGCAATATTTCAGGTGATTACCTCACAATTAAACTACATTTTTTGTTATATGTATATCAATAATAAAACGTCTGCCCTAGGTGCAAATTTTATGCATGCAACATTTTCTTGCACGAGTTCATGTAATTCATCCAAAATTCATTGAGGGTCAGGGGACTATCTAGGAGTTATTTGGTATATACACAAAAAATATACTATATTCTGAGCAATCTCTCTCTCTCTCTCTCTCTCTCTCTCTCTCTGTGTTAAAATGCATAGCAAGCTATAAAAACTACATTTAGTTTTTCGAGATAATCGAAATTACAAAGATTATTAGCTTCATTTTACAAAATTAGTCGAGATTTCAACCTACATTGACATATAATAATATGATATTTATATATAAGTGTTAATCTGGAATCAATTTCATGTACGGCAGGAAAGAGCATGAATAATAGCAGCTCATCTGCAAGTGGAAAGAACAATAGTGAAGAAAGAGAGACAATTTTGACAGACAAAATGAAAGAAGCAGAAGAGGCAATATCAGCTTTTCAAGGGTCTCTAGATTCTTCGTCCTCTTCTCAAACCAAATATTCACTTAACAAAAACAACCACCACCTTCACTCCCTATCTCTTCATAAAGAAACCCTATATTCCCTACATGGCATATCTACTTCTCCTGGTACTTTCTTATTCTCTCTGTCTCTTTCTCTATTTATTTTCCTCTCTTTTCATAATAGTGACAGCTACATATTTTAAATCAAATCCAAATTTCAAAGATATATCAACTTAATTTATTCCTTGTGTACCTTACAAAAGATAATATAAAGAAAAAGAAAAAAGAAAAAGGTGTTTGGGTGTGTATAATTGTATGTGGATACAAATTTACAGTGGTTTTATCTTTTACAACTTTTTTGGGGAGCACAATATTTTGTGGAAAAATTAACAACTTTGCATATTGTTTAGATTATGGTAACAATTAATGAGTAACATGGACTAATGATGATTGAAATAATTTTAATTATTTGGTGGACCTATTGTTAGGTGATGATATTGAGAAGAAAAGAAAGGTGATCACAAGAGTAGTGTATCCATTTGCGGTGGTTAAGCCAGGAGGTATAGAAGGTGACATGACCTTGAACGACATCAATGAGAGGCTTTTGATGCCCCCGACTAGGCCGGTAAGACATCCGGTGGGGAAATTCGCATGCCGGCCGGTAGCGTCCGCCAACGGGCCGGGATTGTCCGGTAAAGCCGTGGTGGCTCTGACGAAAATTCAGACACGAGGGAGTGGTACTATTACCATAATTAGGACTAGAGGCTGATAATTACTGCATACTTGAGAATATTATGTAATTGTCTAGCTAGTTTATTTTAATTCAATCGTTGTTTGCTTCAATTGTACAGACAGAAGTTTATGTACAAATTATTTCTGTTGTTGGCTTTCCTATCTAGTTCTAACTTCCTTTCGTATTCATTTTTTTTACTAGTTAAACATACTCACACATCCATCTTATCTTCGATATGCTTCAAATTCTCGACATTCTATGAAGAGAGCGAAAGAGATACCGCTACATGTGATAAGTAATAAGCTTCCTTCTCATATTGTCCTGCGTACAATACATTTGGTCATCTCAGGGTGAAAACTCTTTACTGAAACAAAATTTTTTTGCTGAGTATCACAAATTGAGGTGGGAAAGTTTGTCAATGTCAATAATTAAACGCACACTTAAAATTATAGGACACTGATAATAATGTGAAAGCTGTTCTGCAATATTTAATGGACCTACAAGAACTGGAACTGCATGGATCAAGCATGCACTTGACATACACCAGCTTTTTTACTCATGTGTATATTTACATACCCGTGCGCTGAATATATACATGTCTTCCCTGCTCGTGAAATTTGCAACTTTTCCTTTTGTCTGACCGTCGACAGTAAAAAATAATCAAAAGCTTTACCAGTTCAGAGTACACTGTTAAACCAACTTTTGGAAATAATACTCCCTCTTCTCATCCAATTCTTTATATTATTTTTTGGCACGTTTTTTAAGACTCCTTTAAAGTATAGTTCCATAACTTTTTTTAAAATTTTTTTTTTCTGAATAAAAATTTATTGTTTAAACTTTTATTCAGAAAAAAAAAATTTGAAAAAGAATTATGAAACTACACTTTATAGGAGTCTCGAAATACGTGCAAACAGTGCACGTAAATAATTCAGTGGGACGGAGGAGTAACATTATTATAACTAAAGAAACACTGCGGTCACCAGGTCAAATCCACTAAACTACAGTAATAACCTACTCTAATTTTAATTTTTGGTTTTGTATTATGATACATAATGTAGTAAGAAGTAGTTCCGATAATAATGGAATTCAACTCGAATTACTAGAATGAGAATGAAATTTTGTCATTCACGTTAACAAAATTACAATCTCAAACCAAACTGTACGTGTTGAGTAACCGGTCCATCTACATCCTTAAATTGTTATAGGAAGGGTCATCAAAGTTTTGATACCATATTGATTAACCAGTCCATCTACAACCTTAAGAGGGTCATATGAATCTTATATTTTATTCAACAGTACGAAATCAAGTTTCTTTATAATCTCAATCGAGACTGAATCAAGTTTCTTCATCTTTATGATGATTTGGATTAGTTATCATTTGAATCAATGCATATATATAGGTTAAAGTGTCTGGTGGATGTTGATGATGGCCGATCACATGTCTTGAATAACATCCATATTCGTTGATGATGAGATCGATGAAGTGCTGCTTCTTCAATTGTTGGGTCCATGGCATAATTATTTGTACAAAGTGATTCATGATTTCTTTTATTTGAATACAGCAGTTGATTATCGTTTCTCCTATGTAAGTCTCTACCTGCATGGCGGACCCTTCTGTTTGTCTCAATTTGGTAGTTACTTTTATGACTTCAATTATGTTTTCATTAATTTGAATATCATGAGCACAATATTTGAAATATTATATAGATTAGCATGTACAACATTTAGAGACCTTTAACCGTGAATTAAAATAATTAATATACGTAGCAATTGTATTTATACTACCTTGTTTGAAAGAAGATATGGGCATAATTTTTCTTTTTAATGAGGTATCTCGATTAAATCTGAAAAGAGTAACACAGCGTGCAACTGACCGTTATAATCTCTATTTAATGAGATGGTAAGTTTCTAAATTCTCGGTATTAACCGGCCAAGTTACACGGAAAGGGTCATGCACAATTTTCGTCCTTCTAATTTGGCGTTGTTTGATACTCCTTCTGTCCCATCAGATTTTTTACGTTAGAACCGTGCACTCGACACGTATTTTAAGGCTCTTAGAAAATATAGTTCCATAATTTATTTTTAAAATTTTCTTTTTCTGAATAAAAGTTAAACTAATTTATTTTTAAAATTTTCTTATTCTGAATAAAAGTTAAACTATTATATTTTTATACAGAAGAAAAAAAATTTCAAAAAAATGTATAGAACTATATTTTTTATAAGGCTTAAAATGCGTGTCAAACACTCCATCTCCAGCGTAAAGAACCTGCTGGAACGGAGGGAGTCAAAATATGAGTTTGTTGGTGGTAAGTCACCGGTTGGGAGAGGGAAGAAAATCTTGCAATGGACCCCGCATGTCAAAAGCTCTTATTCTGGTTTTTCCTTTCCTTTTCATTGTGTCAAATCTTCTTCTGTATATCGACCACCCCTCAACTTAATGTCTGTGGTTGTCTTAATGTCGGATTTTTTGAAAAAATTGAATTCGATCTATTCTTGATTTCGAATTTGATAAATATTCAGTTTTCCGATTAAATGATTAATTGTAACACATATCTATGTACTTGAAACGACGAAGGTGGCTCATTTGAGAATCTTGATTTTATTTAAAATTCTGCATTCGATCAAATAAGCTATTTTGATAATTTAGATTTAGATTTCATTTAAAATTCAAGACAATCAAATATTATTATAAATATGAGAATTTGAAATGATAACTCAAATACTGTCATTTGAAATAAGAATCACGTTTACAAACGCCATCTAAACTGTTATTTGAAATATATCATTTAAAATGAAATACTTTCATATGAAATAATCACACTGTCAAAGATTTAATCATTTCGACAAACACAGAATCCAGTATATTACATAAAACTATCTGTGTGTATGAAACACACATTCATACTCCTAGTCGAAACACAGAATCCAGTATATTACATAAAACTATCTGTGTGTATGAAACACACATTCATACTCCTAGCCTCCTAGATGCAGAAAAGAATATTTCCCATGTCTTTTTGCTTTTTTGCTGAATCCTAAATGGGAATCCAATTCCCTCTGTGATTCTAAATCGACATCGGGATTTTACTACTTTAGCATTTACAGGAAAGATTAATAAAGTCCTTGAACAATTCTTTTTATTTTATTTTATTTTATGTACTCTATTGATTTGTGTACTTTGTTAATTCTTATTATAAACGGATCTAATCACATGTCTGTACATTACGTTGGGTTTGCACAACTTATGTAGATGGGGGTACAAGCAAATTTATGTTGAATAAATATATGGACTCAACTGGTATAAGGGTGGGATTGTGGTCTGATGTATCTAATCATCAAGCTATAAAAGATGTTGAATACTTTGTTGCAGACCGATTTGTAATAATGGGGGACGAAAGATACATGCGTCCTTATAATTGTATCTCCCATATTTTTTCCGAAGAAATATTTGCACTACACAACAACATATCACCATCCAAATCATCTGTTCATTTGAAATTTTTTTGAAAGGGTCTAAATATAATTTGTGCAAGTTCTGGTCCGTTCCAAAATATGTTAATATCATGTCAACGTGGAGTTTGTGATGCCTTGTGCAGTCCTAAAAGTGACACCAAAACTCAAAGTCAAGAATTTGATCATAGAATTAAGGATGCAGTTGCTTTTTACCGGAATGCTCTCAACGTGAAATGTAGACGTAGTTGAACATAACATTTGACGATTTTTTTTAAAGGAAATATAGTTCAAATTGTCATATAATGGCTTCTATTGAACAGATCAAATAGCATTTTTAGCTGCGGTTTAAGGTCACTGTTGGGCTTGCTACGCGTACCTTAACTTCATATCAGTAGCTCGCACGGGTTTGTTTCTGGACACATCTCAAAAATTCTTATACTAATAGAGTTAACTGACTGCTTATTAACTTGCAATCTGCCCTTCTCATAAATAATGTGGAACAACTCCCACCAATTTTTCCTTTCACACATCGGACACGACACCTATCGAATCTGCCTCATTTTTGTGTGATCTGACTCCCCCTCACTACAAGAAAAATGGTCATTTCCTACCACACGTTTGGTAGGAAATGACCCAAATCTGGTAGGGAAAGGGGTCAATTCCTACCAAGTGGCTTGGTAGGAGTTGCTCAGGTCGGAAATGCTACTAGGTAAGAATTGATGCTTGTTTTTCAAATGACTCCCACTTGCCAAGTGGCTGTCCATGTGGCGTGCCACACGTCACATGCCATGTCACATGCCACGTCATACAACGAGGACCCCAGTTGCTGAGTTGGCATGTAGGACCCATCTACGTGGTCCGCCACGTGGTAGTTGACTTAGTCAAGTTCTTTTTCCTACCAGGATTGATAGGCTTTGATTGAGTATTTCCTAATAGAATTGGTTAGTTTTGATTAAGGAATGGTAGGTTTTATGCAAGAACTCTGTATAGGTCTTTTCCTAACAGAATTGGTAGGTTTTGATTGAGTATTTCCTACCAGAATTGGTAGGTTTTGATTGAGCATTAGTAGGTTATATGTCAAAAGGTATAAAAATGGACAATTCCTATCCACCATTTCCTACCAGCTATAACCTTCAGGTGGCTTGAATACGGTAGGAAATAGCTTGAATGTGGTAGAAAATGACTTGAATGTGGTAGAAAATGCTTGACATTTTTTTAAAAGAAAATTTATTTCATTGATATCAATGTAAAATAAATTGCATAATAAAATTTATATCTAAATCATAAGCCTACAACAATAACCAAAATTGAAAAATTCATCATACATCTCAATCTAGCCTTATCACCACTATAACAAAAGTTACATTTACATTTTAATATTAATTGTTCAAAATTAGATATAGTAATTCATTACAATAATCAATAGATGTTTCAAAAGTTTAGACTAATCATTTTCAAGTTCTCATCATCGTTGAATCATTCGGCTCCATTCTTTGTAATTTCATAATTTTCATCATTGTATTTTTCATTTTCTTGGCCCCAAATGACTAAACTCTACATAAGAAGAGTAAATAAATGTTTATGAATAATTAATACATGTTGTGAAAAACAAAGAACTAGTCAAATACAGATATATAAACCAATCAAGACTAAAAAATTGTTAAGTAACATTGAAATGCATACATATATAAGAGATATAAAATTCATACAAATATAATATAGATGGTTAAAATGGAAGATGAAGATATTTACAAAAATGAAGAAGAAGATGAAGGAATTGTGAAATGAAATTTTGGTAGAGTATATGAAAATGAAAGTGAAAAGAGAAGATAGTAATTTATAGGTTCAAGTCACCTATTTCCTACCAACATTGGTAGGTTATGAGTTCGGGCGCAATTTTTAAATTTCTGGGTTTCGTTTTGGCTCCATGTTTGAAATTTTCGTTTTTAGTTTTGGCTCTATGTTTGAAATTTTTGTGAAATCAAGGTTCATTTCCTACTAATATTGGTAGGTTTTGAGTTTGGCGCAATTTTTGAATTTGGTTTTGGCTCCATGTTTGAAATTTTTGTTTTTAGTTTTGGCTCTATGATTGAAATTTTTGTGAAACTAAGGTTGTTCATTTCCTACCAATATTGGTAGGTTTTGAGTTGGACGCAATTTTTGAATTTTTGGTTTTGACTCCATGTTTAAAAATTTTGGTTTTGGCTCCAATTTTCTCTATGAATTTATTATAAAAATATAAAAGCTTGATTTCAAACAATCCAATATTTCACTTAAATATACAAAATTAATATATTTAATCATCCGTATGGTTGGATTATTTAAAAAAATTAAAAAATTGAAATGTGTTACCCTAAACAACCCCTAACTTATGAGTATAAAACCTAACTCAAACTTCAAACACTGTCGCTCTTTCATTTTCTAAACGACTTTACTTATTTATAATTCCTTTCTTGTCCAATTTTTTTTTAGCTTCCTTTCACTACAAAATGACAATTCACATTTAAAGTTATAATTTATCGAAACATTTACATATTTATTAATTTTTTCGTAATAATTATAATTTATCAAAATAAAATAGAAACACGAGAATGTTAGTATAATCAACTAATTTTTGAAGTTTCACTACTAAAATGAAGAGATATTTGTGTCTTTAGATTTTGATCAATAAAATTGTGACAAACAATCAAAAAAAACATGAAAAAACACATTTTTTTTATTAACTTTTCGTCATTTCCTACCAATAATGGTAGGAAAAAGGTGGTGGATGGTAGGTTTCACCCCAGAAGGTATGTAAACGGGCAAATCTTACCAATATTGGTAGGAAATGACACTGAATTATTTATTTTTTCCCTGTTTCGAAAAAAAGTTATTTATTTTAAATAATAGGTGGACTGCTGATGTGGAGGGTGGGGTCGTGTTAGTATAAAATTCTACCCAAAACCTATCAATATTGGTAGGTTTTAATTTCTTACCGAATCTGGTAGGAAATGTTCCTAGAATAATAATATTATTTCTTTTTTTTTTGAAAAAAAGGTTTATTAATTTAAAAATTTGATGGGTGATGATGTGGATGGTGGAGCCATTTCGGTAACAAATTTCGGTCGTAGGTTTTGATTTCCTACTGAATGTGGTAAGAAATGTTCCTAGAATAATGATATTATTTCTTTTTTCTGAAAAAAAAATTTTATTAATTTAAAAATGTGATGGTTGATGATGTGGATGGTGGGGTCATTTCAGTAACAAATTTCGGTCAAAACCTACCAATATTGGTAGGTTTTAATTTCCTATCGAATCTGGTAGGAAACGTTCATATAATAATGATATTGTTTCTTTTTTTTGAAAAAAAAAGTTTATTCATTTAAAAATGTAACGGCTGATGATGTGGATGGTGGGGTCACTTATGTAACAAATTTTGGTCAAAACCTGCCAATATTGGTAGGTTTTGAGTTTCCTACGAATATTGCTAGGTTTTGATGCTTGCGTGTACAAACTGTGGGCCCTACCTGGAGCAATTCCTACTAGGTTATGCATTGGTAGGAAATAGTTGGGCATTTCCTACAAAATTTTTCTGGTAAGATTTTCTTGGTAGGAAATGGCCGTTTTTCTTGTAGACCTTGACTCATACTGGAAGTTCATCTAACTCTCTGGATATCTAACTCTCTAGAAGTCCATCTAGCTCTCTGCCTCCTCATAGGCTCATACTGGAAGGTCCGTATGCCTCCCCTTTAAGCCCATCTTGGGGTAACTCGTCTACCGCTTCCTACGCCATCTAAGAGTCCATGTGAGATTCTTATGGCCGTTAAACCATAGCTCTGATAGCACTTGTTGGGCTTGCTAAGCAGGCCTAACTCCACATTAGTATGATATCGCCCGCTATAGGCGAGCCTGCATGGGTTTGTTTTTGAGTACATTCCAAAAGGCCTCATACTAATGGAGTTAATTGATTGCTCTATATAAAAGGAAAGTCGTTAGTATGACTCGGTGATTTTTAAATTTGAGGGGAGAGTGTAGAAGACAGTATCACATCAAAAAAAATATCACATAGAAGAAAATGGATGAATTATCTTTAGCCTACGCAGCCAATGGAATTTATTAGTATGAGACTGATGGTTGTAATTTAAGTATGGGTAATTACCAAATAAGTTTGAATTCGTCTATTTTTAAATAAGTCGATCTTTTCATATAAGTTAAGCGAATTCAATATTTAAATGTGCACGACTCGTCTTTTTGATAAGCACAGTTATATTTATTCACGAGCTAATTAAATATGTTATAAACGAGTTAAATTGAGTAATGTTTAGTATTTAAGTAATACTTTCAAATTTTAAGAAACTTATTAATTATTTGTTTCTTATCCTGCAATTCTGATAAGTGGATTTTATATCTACTTGGAACGCTCTATAATGGCTTAAATTGGTGTTTTGTACTCAAGTACGTTGTGTCTTTTGATGTGTTTTTGTTTGTTTTGTGCAGAGTTACTAGTT
>PHNY01059368.1:4129-16913 GCA_003724115.2 Anethum foeniculum
CCCAAGGTATTATTTGTACTGTTCCTTTTCCTTTACTGTTTATACAAATATGCTCAAGGTTTGTATTGGTTCTAATGTGTTTTTCTTTTTTTTTTATAGGATGGAATATAAGTACTTTAATATCAGGTTTTACCACATGGGAAGATTCCAAAATACAAAATATGTTGGGGGAGAACAGTCTGTGATAGCCGCTGTAGATCCTGACAGATTTTCCTACATGGTGCTGATGGAGCATGTTAAAGACGATCTTAAATACTCTGAAGTTGGAGGAATTTACGTCATAAATGATTCTGAGACAAGAGGATGGAAAATTGTGGCTAATGATATGGACCTGCCCAAATTAGATGAAGACATGAAGAATGGCGGTTACATGGAATTTTACATTGATAACGTCGTCGATTCTAAAATTGAGCCACTGCAACAAATGCAACCCCATGTAATCATACGACCAAGGCCAAATGTGTTTGAAGGTACACAATTTTCGTCATTTATAGTATTATTGATTTCACCATGGTTACTAACAGTGCTTTCATTTTTGCAGCTACAAAACAAGTGAAACATCAATTTGTTACTACTCATCAGTTGCAACAGCAAAAAAGAACTAAGAAGTATACCGATCATGTTCAGAGTCCTAGGAAGTTTGCTCGGCTGAATAATGCAGAGGTTGGGGTTCCAACTAATGTTATGAGTGTTCAAAAGATGGCACCTCAAAAAAATTACGAGGAAGGGGTGAGTGTGCTGAAGTCAGTAGTGTAAGAAAGTCGAACCGACTGGCTGGTGCTACACCACAAAAGGGTAATGTGGTCCTGCAGCAAAAGCCGAAGTCAATTCCAGAAAAGAGTGCTAAGAAGTTGGGACCGGTCAAAAACCCAAAAGAAGGCGGTGATGCAAATGATATTCCTAAGTCTGCATATGTTCGAAGGAAACTGGATATATGTAGTGTCCCTTCGAAATAATATATAATGCAAGAAGAATATGTGCTATTTACCACCCAGCTTTTAAGTTTAATTTATAACTTATAAGCTGATATGTTGAATGTTTTTAACAACGTGATTCTCAAATTAGGGTCAGTTTTCGGTTTGTTCTTAACTTTACATTTAAAACATCAACTTCTAATAATTAATTTAATTTAATATTAATTAGTAAAGAAACTTTTTGCTAGAAATTATCTATTTAAATTCATTGAAGTAAATAAAAATTAGTATTTATAATTATAATTATAATAACAATTATATAACTTTTCTAAATTTATCAACTTTTGCTTATAAGTCTCTTATTCATTTTAACTCTTAAATTTCTAATTTTTAAGGATTTGTCAAATGACCTTATTATATCTATATAAGTGTGTTCCACTTAGAAATTTGAAACCTCTTTACGTTTGTTTTTTCTCCTTTAATTATTTTTTGTGTGTCACGTTCGGTCAAATCGATCCACTAATGACCCACTATTCATATGTATAATAAACTTTTAAAAATTTAAAATGTCGGTATGCAATCAGTTAGGTTTGGGAATAAAATCCATTAATTACATAATCGAAAGAAATAAATATTGGGCATGTTTATTTGTAAATTATAAGACTAAACAATGACTTATTATTTTAAATTAAATAAATTGAACGAAAGTATGAGGTATTTAAAACTCAATACTTCTGCAAATTTATATTTAAATAAATTGGGGACAATATATGACTAAAATTTTTATATTATGTATACTCAACATAACTTATTCGTTTAGGTAAGTTTTCAAATTATGCTTATTTTTGCATATGGTTTTAAAAGAATAGTACTTGTAGACGGTTTTATAAGTCTTGAACGGATACTACTAAGAACCACTTCAACTAGGCCAAACCATAACCACGAATTTTAGTGTGTGTCTATTTCATCCCCCAAGGGTGAATAAAACAATTAAAAAAAATCTCGATTTCCCTACTTATCTCACCTTAAGCTGATTATATCATCCGTTTTAAATATGCAAGTACAGAATGATATGAATTTTGATGGGCCAAGAGAACTTTGTTGTTGTCACATTTCTATGCTAATATATTAGTCTATACACATATATTACTTCTGATGAAATAACTTTTAAGTACAAACACCATTTGAGTTACCGATTTCACACACCCACTGAAAGTTTAAACCAATCTTAAGAGGTCCAATCTATAGCTATTGTTCTCCACGATCAAGATCTCTCAGTATACAACACGTATTCATTCTTAGACGCTACGTCTATAACAGAGAACGAACTAAACTAAATCACTCACTTCCGGGGGTTAAGCTATCTACCAATCCTTAAACTTCCTTAAGATAACTACTACTACAATAATATAAATGAGCTCATTGACTGGAAACAAGTTTTTAAAATGCAAGGATCTGATGAAAATATTAATACAAATAAGATTACCAACAGAACAAAGTTCCGAGAATTAATTAAGTCGCCGTCTTAAGACGTGCATAATTTATAACCATTAAACGAGCATAGGCTACCAACCACCACCACATTGTCCAGGAAAGCCAAAACCAGCATAGTTTGAAACATTACATCCATAAAATACTTAAAAGCAACATAAATAGTTAATAAAAAGATGACTTCATCCCACCATGCGTCCAACTACCTAGGAACCCCCTTCATCTGCATCCTCAGTGCGCCTAGTTCAATGCGGACAAGTTTGATTTCATCTGCCAGAATCTCCTGCTACATGCTAAAGTTTGTTGCGAACTCCTGGAACGATCTAGTGAGTTCCTCTCGCTGGCGCAATGGAAGACAGGTGCAAATTCAGATTAGTCAAGCTTTTCTCCAACGTCTCAGATGACACTTTCCTTGGGTAGGATTCAGCAGCAGCCCTGATAGAGTCGTCGGAATCGAACGAGGTGGAAAACAAACGGACTGGTGAGTCACTACCAAAGAGAAAGGAACTTAACATCATGCACAACATACATATTAAGTAAAAATGATAATATCAATGTGTAATACAATCAACCAGAACATGTAACACGCTAGGTCAGAGCTCGACAACCGAAGTGTAATATACCATTTCAAGATGGAAAACTATTCAGACATGCAAGATCCATGAGTATTTATAAAAATATTAAATCATCACTAAACCGATGTTAAGTTCTGAAGGTCAGAATCAAAAAATACGTCTATCACATACTCATCAATGCAAAATATACCTTAAATGAACCGGATCCGTAAAATAAAATGAATATCCTGACACAAAACCCATAGAATGATAAAATAAATGTCATTTTTATAACATCTCAAAATATAAATGTTTGTTCTCTTTACATATGTCCTACACACTTTGGTTTTCTAAACATAACATACATGCAGGACTCACAAATAGGGAAAGAAACCAAAGCATAACTAAACAGATGTTAATATATGAAGAGAAGATTCCCCAAATACAGAGATCATATACTAAACAATGGGACATATAACGTAAAGGAACCAGATGCATATAATAAATTGTTTGTGTGTGCAGGAAACCAACATAAAGGGGAAACAATGTTAATTTTTATGAAAAATATCACAGTTTTAGAGCAGATGTAACATGTTTCTGGATACAGAGGCCATGCTTGGACTTGAGTAGTTTGAGAGAAGATAGTTTCTGCATGAGTAAGCAAGAGAGTTGAGTAATGTGTGCAGTGTAAGAGTCGGAGTATTAATAGGCTGAGAGGTGTAACTCTGGTAGGTGATACGTCCAAGCACTGAAGGTGCACAGTACGTGCTTCAGTGGTTAAATAACGTATCTCGAGGAACCAAATCAATTACCTATACAAATTCATAATGCCTGGATGTATTTTCCAAAAACCCTTTAATTTTATTATACAATATAATAATGTACACGTTACTTCAGTAATTATAAATAACCGGTAACCAAATTGTAACCTTTAATTTGCAACTTTAACGTATAGTTCCCCTTCTATTAATTATTCACCCTGCCGAATTAAACATGTGCTATTATATTTGTTAGAAATATTTTTTTTTTAAAAACCCAGTCCCATTTTCAATACAATTAGTCAAAGGTTGATTGAGACTAATTATGGTCGTGGATTATATAAATGTAGTATTTTAAAAATTAAAATGGAATATATGAAGATTAATTTATCGAAAGTATTAAGTATTTTTTTATAATTTTTCCCAATTATATAAAATATATAAATTTTAAATATTGTATTGGTGGGTTTTGTTGAAAATTGTTTTCAAATCGGAAAATCTATCAAATTAAGGGGAATCTGATAATATCATAATACACTGCAAATTACACATTGAGAAATTATCCCGAGTCAATTTAAACTAAATATATGCAAAAGTTCCTAATGTTAACGGTGAGTCACAAATTGGTGATGATGCACTTTAAGCGTATTTGTTTCTGAATGTTTGATTTTTAAATATCTAAAGCGGGAAAAATTAAAAGTATAATACAAAGACGGTTAAGTACATAAAAATATTTCTTATAAAATTTTTGACCTTTACTTCAACCATGTAACGTTATACAAATGTTCAATATAATGTTTATATATTTAAAGACATAAATCAAAAATTCGAGCTTCAAGAATTACATATGTAATTTCGTAATGTTAAAAAAGGGAAATACTTCTAAATCGAGCCAAATTTCGTAATGTTATAAACTTATGTAAATTATATTAATACATATGTAATGGGTAATGCACATTTTTTTTAATTTGTCATTTGATCATATATAATATTTAAACATACCTATTTAAAAACACTGGTTTCAATTTTTAACGATGAGACACATATTTTGTCAAGAGTCAATCGAAGAGTATTAAATTTTGTTAGTAAAATGATTTCCTAAGCTGTGTGTCTAAAAAAAAGTTAAGAATGATATAAATATCCTATAACGATCTTAAATTTACGATATAGCGTAGTAAAATAATAATAATTTGACAAATGTTTCATGGCGTGCCATAACAAAAAATGAAAATAATCGTACATATGAAAACAATATGAAAATTCTATTTATAAAGAATGTGATAAGCAATATATCCAAATATAAGTACTCGCTCTATAAAGGAAATCGTAAAATATAATTTATGCAAAAAGTCAAATGTCATATAATAAAAACTAAATATATATTCAATTTGAATATAACATTTTCGTATAATCATCAAAACTGACCCCCCCCCCCCAGAAGGGAAGACATAAATCTCAAAAAACCAGTTTCCATATTTATGTTACGCTAAATTAACATCAAATACATATATTTTTGTTTAAAGAAATATATAATATTCACTATAAGTAAGAAGTTTATGTATTTATTTTTTTATGAATTGTTTTAATATCTAAGATTAGACTCATGAAAATTTATTTTTCATAAGTTTAAGTAATTTTCCAAAAATATTGAACTATAATTATATAACATATATAATTTTTAACCATTATAGTGTTTTTATGGAAACAAAAATGTTAAAAACAAAGGGAAATACTTTTCGAGGCAAATTTCGTAATGTTATAAACTTTTTGAAATTATATTAATACATATGTAATGGGTAATGCACATTTTTTTAATTTGTCATTTGATCATATATAATATTTAAACATATCAATTTAAAAATACCAGTCCCATTTTTTAACGGTGAGACACATATTTTGTCCAGAGTCAACTGAAGAGTATTAAATTCTGTCAGTAAAATGATTTCCTAATCTCTATGTTTAAAAGAAAGTTAACAATGATATAAATATCTTAGAACGATCTAATTAAGTTAATTTTACAATGCAGCGCAGTAAAATAATAATAATTAGAAATTTTTTCATGGCGTGCCATAGCAAAATATATTCGCACATATGAAACCAATATGAAATTTATATTTATAAAGAATGGCATAAGCAATATATCCAAATATAAGTACTCGCTCTGTAAAGGAAATCGTAAAATATAATTTATGCAAAAAGTCAAATGTCATATAATAAAAACTAAAGATGTATACTATTTGAATATAACATTTTCATAGAAACATCAAAACTAACCCCCCAAAAGGGAAGGCATAAATCCAAAAAAATGAGTTTCCATATTTATGTTACGCTAAATTAACATCAAATACAAATATTTTTGTTTAAAGAATTATATAATATTCACTATAAGTAAGACCATTATCCCAAAAATTAAGTGTTAATGGATGTCTATGTCAATTAATGCTTAAAATAAAAACATTTTTAAAATCGTATAAATTTGTAAAATAACCGGTTAAACCACAATTTGTCAACAACAAATATAGACCCATTAAGCTTGGTTTTACCAAATTTGATACAGTGTAAGGGAGGCGCACATGGTTTATGTTTACCAGTCACTGTACTAGGCTTAGTTGTACCACAAAACCCCTAAATCTCTTGCAGCCTCTACCACATTATTGCAAAATTCACTTACATTGAAGAAGTAGACTTACGGTCATAATTGATTCAACCACCATACCAGGTAAAGATCTTACCGATTGTTGTTGCTAACCACTTTGTCGTTAAGATCTGCATTAATGTCGATTTATCCTTATCTCAGGATACAAATGGCTCTGCAAAAAATATGATAGTCTGGCAAACATTGATACCACCAGTTATGACTGGGAGTGCAGAGTAAGAGCTTATATTGTTTGGAAAGGAATGAACAGAGAGACCCAGCAGTTTTGGGGAATAAACATCATTTTTGTTGATGACTCTGTATGTTATTCTATTATACTCCATGTTTTGTGTAGTTTGATTAAAATCTCACCTAAGAATCACTCACCGTTTAAAATAATTGTTGTGTAGAACAATAGGATCCATGCTTTTATTAGCACCAAACATGCAGAGAAAATGAAAGAACAACCTGTAGAAGGATGCATCTATGTGTTGTCCAACTTTAAGGTGAAACAGTATGTAGGTCATGAAACATACCATGCCCTAAGAGTTGATAAATATGTTTACTTCACTGAGCACACAAAATGTGTTAAGGATACTGAAGTTGGATTACAAATTGAACCTTTTGCTGTCGACTTATTTGCCTTGGAAGAAATAGAAAAAAATGCTGATGATAATCGGTTCCTAATAGGTATTATTCTTTAATGAAGCTTGCAATATTATGTTTTATGGAATTTGTTAACAATCTTAAATAATTACTCCAATTTTAGATGTAGTTGGAATTGTTCGGAACTTATGCCCAAAAATTACAACTGTCAAGAACAATGTTGAGACGAAACACTTAATTTTTGATATCACGGATGGGAGGTTAAATTTCTTAATTTGTTAAAGTACAAAAATTTCATGCATGTGTTGTGTTTCTTATACTCTTACTTAACCGTACTATGCGTTTTGATAAATTTAAATGGTATAGGACTTTCATGAATGTTACACTTTTCAATGAATTCGGAGATGCATATGAGAAAGTGCTCGAAGAGAAGCACGATGAGGAAGTAGTAATTATTATATCTACTGCAAAAATCCATAAATTTGAAGGTATCCACTCTTGAAAGATTACTGTATTTTTCTTAAAATAAGCGTATGTTAAAGTCATTAAGACATATTACATCTCTGACAGGCCGGGTGAACTTGACAAATTTCCCAGCAACAAGATTGTACATTAACCCCCCCACCACAGTGTTGAAAAACTTAAGAATTAGTAAGATTCTGAACTTTTGTTGAATGTTTTGAACTACACATGCATTACATAAAGTGAATAAATGTAGTTACAAGACAAGGCCAGTCATGGATATTTCAAGTGAGGACGAGGAGGAATCCATTAAAATCATGAAAGTATCGCAGCTCTAGACTCTAGGGAAGGAGTTCCTAAATGTAAACTAACACCTTAATGCTAAATATTTGAATATAGATTACCAATAACAAATCAAAGTTAAATCTTTAATGTTGTCTTCTCCATGTATGTCAATAGAAAAAGGTTGGTGTTCAGGTTACGGTGAAAAAAATGGATGAAACGAGTAGTTGGTACTATGTACGATGTGCAAAGTGCAACATAGAAGTTTTTTAAGAAGCAGAAAACTACAAATGCTCAGAGTGTAAGCATATAATTCCACATCCGGACAAGAGGTTTTGTACAAACTACATATACTCTGAAATTTTTGTTGCATGAAATAAAGGTCTTATACCCACGTTTGCAATATATAATCACATTTTTATTATATAGGTTTCGAGTTTTCACATTCTGTGCGGACCAATCAGGATGTGTTGGGATTGTTTTAGCAGACGCTGAAGTGTGAAAATTGGTTGGGATAACTGTTTTTGACATTCATGCAGAGTACTTGGAGGTTTGGAATACAATCTTCTAATAATTAAAATATTTGTGCAATTTTTAAATAGCTTTAAAGTTTTGTATCACCGATGACCAAATATATAGGAACTAACAATTGAACCATTCCCCGAAGTGCTCAAACAATTACAGCACAAGGAATTCACAGTAATCGTGAAGCTGAATGAAGAAAACCTAATCAATAGCTCTACAGTTTTGATGTCGTTGGTGTAGAAAATGCACTTGAAAAAATAGCAAACTACTCACCCGGCAAAAACAAAATCATGGCGGAGGAAATGTCATTAGGCCCGGTGAGACTTTTTTTTCAAATAACTATTATGCCTTCCAAGTGCCTCAATTTGAAATTAGACCTACTAACATGTTTCAGGGTAATCCAACTGTTATTCATGTTAATGAAACTCCTGAAACAGGCAAGTCTATAACTCTCAAACGCATGGGACGAAAACCAGTTAGCACTGTCCCGTTTGGCGATGATGAGAGTGCACCACCGAAAATTCAAAAATACATAAAGACTAAAAAGGTAGAGGAAAACAGTTGAAATACTTAAATTATTTAGCTCAAGTGAACAGGATACTCATATTTTTTTCGTTATTGATTGCTTGCAGAAGTGAAACCGTGCAGCCGGGCATGTTTTGTGAAGTTGTTTTGTTTCGTTATTTGAACCAAATTCAGATTTATTGCAATAGTAACGATTTTAGTTGTGTAATCGTTAAACATGACGACCTATGTTCGTATTTTTTTTTATCTACTATCTTTATATAATTAGAAGATGTACATATCTGACCACCTATCAGAAATAAAGAAACAACTTCTTCAATGGAGTAAATATTATAAACCTTGGTTAGGTTGAATGGCTTTATAATTACACCAACTAACAACTTTATTGTGTATAATCTACACCATATATTGAAGTTACTAAAACAACAAACCAGTAGATACGACAACAACCAAAATTTCCTTAAGTGCAAATATGTCAAGAGGCAACTACGATCCAGTTTGTAATCTAAACAAAGGAAAGCATGATGGAAAAATCAAAGTGAAAGTAATTAGGCTTTGGAGAGGAGCTACATCAACAGGCGAAATATTCAAAGCATTCAATGTCATCCTTATTGATGAATAAGTGAGTAGTAATTTGTATAAGTCTCACAGTATTATGTTATCTCAAAGTAATTGATATATAATATATGCCATAATAATGTCTCAGGAGAGTAAGATCCATGCGTTTGTACTAAGCAAATGTGCCAATCAACACGAACTCCAGTTACGAGAGAGAAATATTTGCAACATAAGACATTTTACTGTTTAACCTTATAAAACAGATGATCGATTCCGAGCGGTCCATAATGACATCCAGCTTATTTTCTCAGCAGACACTAAAATAAAGGAATTAGAAGAAGATGGGAACATATTTGCTACAGACTCCTTTGATTTTTACGATCACAGTGAACTCCCAGCTATAGCAGATAAAACTTCATTCTTGATAGGTAAGCATCTTACTTCATACACAATTTATATAGTCAATGCTATGCTGTTAATTTCATGTTTGAACATAAACATAACACTACACAAATGGTGTATTCTTGCATTACTATCATTGTACTTACAAATGTAATTGTAATGTAGATGTAATAGGCATTATTCAGAACCGCGATGAAGTGACATGTAAGGAGATCCTAACTCGGCAGGGGAAGAATAAAGTACAAACTAAGTTCAATATCACGGATGGAAGGTCCCTTTTTTTCTTACTATTCATTTACATGTAAATTGTTCCAAAACAACATTAGCTTTACTATGTTCACCTAATCACATATAAATTGATGGTTTAATGGTTTGGAGTGATTACGGTAGAATTACAGACAATTCTTTCAGATAAGTTAACATATTTCCATGTTACATCCTATTATGGTATAATTTGTAATCTATTTGTAGTGGTAATTTAAGTATCAAAATAAGAGGGTTCTTACCCGCTTTAACAACCTATTAAAATTTAATATTTATATTATTAGTGTACTTTAAATACAAATATTAGGTTTGAAATTTTGTTGACTATATAAACTGAAAATTAATATTTAGACTATCTATAATCATAAACCACATGTAGTAATCAAGGTAAAAAATTAAAAATATTGCTTAAAGAAAAATAAACATATCAAAATGTAAATATAAAATTTATTAAATATTGTAAAAGTTTAATATTTTTGAAAATTTAATATCCAGTAAGCGCTGAATTAAGTGATTTTATTTCACCAACAACTTGAATAATTTTTTTTTTTTGGGGTAAATAACAACTTGAACAAATTTGAGGGTTGTACACAAAATAGTCGACGGCCCAAAATCGAGAATGGGCTTCGTCAAATAGCAATAAAACCCTAAAAAATGAGTCAACCCGTATAAAAGCAATAACGATTGGGTTTTATATCTTCCTAGCTGCTGCACACATCCAAGGAGGGGGGCTAGGGTTTAGAGTTCATCTTAATTTCTCGAAATGGTAATATTATTTGTGATCCTAACAACTTGTTTAATTTGATTATGATTGTATTATGTATGTAAGTTTGTATTGGTGGATTGTAACAGGGTAAGGCAGGTAAGGGAACGGGAAGTTTTGGAAAGAGGAGGAACAAGACACACACATTGTGTGTCAGATGCGGACGACGTAGTTTTCATCTCCAGAAGAGCCGTTGCTCTGCTTGCGCCTATCCTGCTGCTCGTATCCGCAAATGTATTCTTCTCTCTCAAATCGCTCTTTTTACATGTTTAAGCTGTCATTTAATTTAAATTTGTTGCTTTGGTCAATTAATTGTTTAATATTCATACTTTCATGATTGCTCAATTATGCTATATGAATTTATATAAACAAGATATATAAATGAAATAATTGATCCTTTTTTTTTTTTATATAGTGTTGATATTTTCGTGAGATTTCGTGCGTGAGCTGATACAGACATTGTATTAAAAAATGAGTAAGACTTAAAATGAAAATTGTGATTCTTTGATTGCTCTAACCAGCAAGACTTAAAATGAAAATTGTGATTCTTTGATTGCTCTAACCAGCATGATCAGGAGGTGATTGTAGATTATCACTAAAATTACCTCCGGAGGTGATCCAGAGGTAATTGTGAATCTTGTTATTATTTAAAATGAAATAATTAAACAAGTATACTACTAATAAGACTAAACTCTTCATTATTGATAGTGATGAAATATTACAGAGTCATAGTTAATAAGCTAAGGAAGACACATAAGTATACTGCAGGTTTGGGTTAACTTTGTCCTTGCTAATAATTAAATACTTGCTGGTTTCGATTAACACTTTTGGGGTGTTTGGTTCATGGTTAATGTGCCCGGATAACGGGAATTGGAACCTTAAACTCAAGGAATAGTGTTTGGATTAGCAATTTATTGATATGGAATGGAACCTCATTCTCTTTTGGTGGTTAAATCAAACCCATCACACCCCTTGGGTTTCCATTTCATTCCCATACCCTCCATTCTCATTCCCGATTCCCATTCACATGATGCATCCAAACGCCCCCTTTGATGATTATCATAATTAAATGCAGGTTTTTACCTATTTATTGATATTTTTACATGTTACATTTGTATTCTACTTGTGATATATTAGTGATAAGCATTTCTCAAGTATAGTAGTTGTTGTAGAGTTAGAGATAAGCATTTTTTGTGACACTGCCACCACCTTGTGTCTCATCTAACGTCAGGTATTTGGATATATTTCTCTAGTTTGGTACAGGAGATTCTTTTTATCAAGCAATTTGCTTATCTAGAAATTATGTTACTAGTCAGATAATAGAAACTGCGGTATTGTAATAGTTTGTTACCATCCATATGACTCGTAAACTTTGCCCTTTTCACGTATGTTGCTTTTAAACTGCAATTCAGGTGGATTATGTTAGTTTATTAGAGTGTAGACTGTCGTAGGTTTTATGCAATTGAATATAAATCAAAGTGATCATATCTCCTGGTTTTTTTAGATAACTGGAGTGAGAAGGCTATCCGAAGGAAGACAACTGGAACTGGTCGTATGAGGTACCTCCGCCATGTGCCTAGGAGATTCAAGTCCAACTTCAGAGAAGGTAAACCTCTCTCCCTCTCCCTCTCTCTCTCTCTCTGCCCCTCCCCCCTCTCTTACAAACACATAGATCTCTTCTTTTATCACAAAATATCGAAAATCGTCCTGACTAATTTTTGGTTAGGTACCCAAGCAACTCCAAGAACCAAGGGAGCTGCTCCAGCATCTTAAGGTTACAACATGCAGAAGAAATTCTTAGCTGTTAAAACAACTCCAGGCTTTATGTTTGCTGGATGTCGTCTTAGTTCTGAGACCAGATTTTGTTATTGTATTTTGATATTGAAATTATACTCTTGCTTGGTTATTCAAAAAACACTTGCACTGCATTTTCAAGTTATTTTCCTTTATATCTATCTAGTTCTTGTGCACTCTACAACGATATTCTTTTCATTCCTTTTTTTTTTTTTTTTTTCCTTTGTTTTTTTCTATTGCTACATAAATCG
>PHNY01059374.1:0-19662 GCA_003724115.2 Anethum foeniculum
TGTAGTGGGATCTGCTAGCTGATTTTTGGCTCTGATTAAGCTCTGCTGTACCTATAAATACAGGAGCTTATTTGTATAACAATTCATTGAAAAATATAAGCATTTTCACACATCTTTGTCAACTAAATGTTAAAATAATTTGTCATTTCCAAAAAAATATAGGCGGAACACAAATTTAGCACTCAAATACCTCGACAAAGGATTCTGTGATATTCAAGTTAAGTTCTGATGTTGATGAGAGCGAAATCTCAGCCATGAGTGCAGCATTTAGAAGAACACTGTTCTGGTTTCGCCTGTTTAAGCTCAAGTTAAACTTCCAAGGTTCCACAAAAGGCTCCCACAACACCTGGAAGGATTATAGGTAATACAACATCACTATTACAAAAATGTGAACTGGATGTAAGCTAAAATAACAATTCTGAGCAATTTCAATACCTTGTGAATATTATTGTAGTTCACTTGTAGATCACCAGAAATCAAGGTCTGTAGATTATTTTCGTTGCTTACTGCACACAAGAGTGAATTACGTAGAAGAACTTCCACTAGAGGTCCATTAGAGCATTGCTGCATTAGCATAAAGAGCACAACTTAAATAGTATTTCTGTTTATATTGTACAGGCCACAATTTTAAGCATCACAATGAAGATGCTGAATGGAAAATATAATTCATATAATCTTATTTTAGATTACCAACAAAACATTTGTATAGATATTACATTTTGACAGAAATGGGTTCAAAGTTTCTTTCAACATATATGAGGAAGAAGAATGCAATCAAGAATACAAGAACAAAAAACGTACATACAATTTCTTTCCATTTGAGGGAATTAAAATGGATGTGTGTGGCGTAAAAAAGCCTCCATATACCGGTAAGGGACAGTATTACATAGTTCATACTACTTCATCTGAGTTTAGTTAATCTTTAAACAAGTTAAACAAGGTGATTTGGGTAAAAAAATTGCAAAGTAACATTCTAAACATGTTTAGCTAAGCTTACAAGGTGGTCAAACTTATAAGCCACAATGGACGTTTCACAGGTTTGGTAAGGGTATCTAAGTACTTTTATTCTCATCTAACACATAGAAATGATAACAATAAGCTCAGGAGATCAGAAGTACTTTTATTCTCATCTAACACATAGAAATGATAATAATAAGCTCAGGAGATCAGCTCAGTTTTTTTAACTTATAAGACAGTTGGGTCGAAGTAGCGAAATAACTTTTAATAAACAATTCCGCCGTTCTGCAAGTAACAGGAGATAATCTTCTTATGCATTAACATTAGTCTAGTCACAAATCTTTTTGACATTACTTATTTACTTGAGAGAACATTTATCTACGTATAAGCAGTAAGCTACAACCATCCTATCCAAACAGATAACTACTTATAATTATTGAAAGTAAACTTTACTTATTTGTCATAAAAACGCTATTCTGAAAATATAGGTACCTTTTCTTTAAGCTAAACCACACACATCATCAATTAGATGAGAGAATCTAGAAATTTCACTTTTCATGAGTTTAATGGCTTAATTTCCTACTCCCTATTTAAAGTTTAGGAGGAAAAAAGGTAAGTAAAAGGGTCTTCCATCCATCAAGTATCACGCATTACACTTTGAACCTATTGTTTAATAGTTTTGGGACTCAATAAGTTTGTAAAACAACCAAAGTTATAAAATACTAAACTCATTTAATTACATCCATCAATACTAGCTTATATCCTCTACGATGCACGGGTTACTTTTAATATTTGTTTTTTTCCTGTATTTTTATATCTTTTTTAAATTTATTTTGCTATAATTGTTTTAGTTAGAAGGGATTTTTAAAATAATTAGCCCCATTAGAATAGGTTTTAAAATAAGTAGGCCCTAGAGATGTGTTAAAATTAAATAATTATATGTATATTAATTAAAATAGGTTTGTAACCCATTGTAATAAGGTCGTAATATGTGTTTATATTATATTTTGGATCCTAGTAGTAAAACTAAGTTTTGAAGCCTAAATACCGAATAATATGGTTTTTAAAAAATAATTAATCATGTTAGGCTCCAGAGTTGTGTTTCAAATAAATAGTTATATATGTTTTAATTGGAATAGATTTGTAATAGTTAGGCCCCTTCATATAAGGCTTTAAAAATGTGTTTATATTATATTTTGGGTTAAGTAGTTAAGCCCAAGTGGTATCATATCGAACGACCAAGGAAGCATGGGTGCGGGGGTGCGATACGTGGATACAGGAATTCGGCAAATCTAAAAATACGGGGATTCGAGTGCGGGGGGTTATGAAAAATATTAAAAATATATAACATATATAATATATATAATCCAAGATTTGCATTTTAACTATTAATATTACAATTTCTTTTTTAAAAAAAATATTTGATTACATCATACAATGTTATTTACACAAATTTAGCATATTACTAATTGTCAAATGAGTATCTATTCTAATAAATCTCGGGGTGAGCGAGAATCGAACCCAGAACTACCAAACTCTTAATGTTTCAACTTTAACAAAATAGTATAAATATTACTATATCTATACCAATATAAACACGTCGTTATGGAATACTTATTTTAAAAATTGATATGAATAGGTCTAATTATTATAAAAACCTTTTCTAGTGAAAATATGTATAGCTATTTCAATTTAAACACAACTCTATGATCTATTGTTTTCTTCCTAATATATGTGCATCTCTGGGCCTATATATTTTAAGGGTCTAATTGTTAAAAAGTATACGGGCCTAATTATTTTACAAACATATTCTAATTAAAATATATATAAACTATTTTAAATTAAGCATAAAGTCTGCCCTGTTTTTTTTTATTCGGAAAAATAATATTCAATTTTAGTACCCACAGGCATATGATTTTCATTTTTAAATGTTTTTATTCTTTCAAATTTCTTCCACACCAATCTGTCCATAGAATGGAATGTTGTTTTCGGTATCAATATATTTATTCCTCTTTTCCAGAAGGGTCATCCAGTGGTAAAAGAAATAGAGGGGTCTAAGAGGATTATTAGCACCAGCACAATGAACACGCAGCTCGTCCATTGTATATTTTGCGAAAATTAGTAGTTGAATTGGATGGTGTTCAAACTATTGCCCTTCAACATAGCTTCGAAATTCCCAGATCACAGTTAAGGAATCAAAGACATACCCAGAATATTAACATGATAAAAATCTTAATACTTAAGATGATTGAACACATACATAAAAATAATTTGTCGTGCCAAAATTACTAACCTGGTGTTTAAAAATTATTATCTTCTAAAATATTGTTTACTAAATTACTAACCGGGAAAGAGTAAGAGGGATCTAATTCGAAGTACTACTCAAGGCCAACGCTTCCACTGTTGGCAACTACAAAAAATAGGCGACTACAGGAAATAACTTAATATTAGAGTACTACCAGAGGTCAATGTTCAATTCTTAACCAAAAATAAATAATTCAAAACTTATTTATTAGAGTTGCCAAAGATTAAGGGTTCAAGTCTTGGCAAATATAAAGAATAACAAATTACTAATTTCTGAGTATCTGGTTGTCACCCTTTCTTGAAAAGTTCGTAAGAAACAATAGATAAATCACTAACAAAACAATTGAAAATAAACATTTTATTAATTACTTAATTCGACTACTTTGACATATAATTTAATTTTTAGGTTTGGTTCAAAATTTAAGATGGAGAAAGTGCATGGATGAAGTAAAAATGATGGGAGGCAAATACAAACACCCTATGTTATCTTACGTTAAAAAACAGTACACAAATTGTTTTCAACAAAAGTTTATAATATCCATGAATCGCATGGGTTGCAAGCTAGCAACAATCATGACTGATTAGAATATTTTATTAGGTATGATTATATTGTGGTTATACAATAGTTTAGGGAATTAGCAAAATTATAAAAGAAGATGCAGCCCAATTTATATGGATTAGGACGCAAGTAAAAAATATACATACCTTTCCATCAATCAAAAGAAGAGAGAGCTTCCTCAGATTTAAATTCAAGTCTGTTCTACCAAATGCCAACTGTGCTGACCCTTCTGAAGAACTTCCAAGCATAATATGTCGACAAATATAACATATATGATGAGAAATCCATATGTCGACACTATCACATCGTACTTCTCCTTGAATCTGCATAAGCTCTACCTGTTTACAAATGTCAGCTTCCAAATTCACTTGAAAGATCTGAAAAAAACGCCAGACCCGTTCGCTTATTTCCTTGCACAATTCAACTGTTCCATTTGCTTTTTCCACGTTGCACTTTACTTTGGCAGTTTTCCCATCAAAAACCAGTTCACTACTTTTACTTTCTAAAGCAACAACAATGAAACCATATTGGTTTGCTTCATATATATCACAGGAATCTTTGTGAACTTGGAGCTCAGCAAATTCATTAAACACCTCGTCACTGACTTGGACAGGTATACGGGCTGTTATAGTAATATTTTCCGACTTCAAATGAAGAAAAGAAGTACGACGCTTGATGGTCTGTGATGCAAACTCACTTGAAATACTATCAGAATGAGGAGGATTTAAAACATTAAAATCTTCATTTTCAGATTGATCATTACTTAAGTTCCATGATGATACTTCCACAACTGGAATTTTGGATCTATGTTTAAAGTATGAACTACATAGGTCTATGAGCTCACACCAGTCAAACGAGTAAAACCATATGTCTAGTGGCGGAAGAGAAACATGAGTCTCAATCTCTGCCAGCTTAGCAGTTAAAGTATTTTCCTTACTTACCACTGAGCTTGAGCAGCACTCCACTAACCTAACAGAATTAATCAGTGAGATCAGTGATATAGTGGAGAACGAAATATCCAGGTAATGAGGTTCGTCAATTTTCAGAGACGCGTAGCATAATAGCTGTGTTTTAGCTTCAAAAACAAGTGTAGATGCAGCTAACTCTCGTTTTAAGGAGTACAATTTCACTGACACTGAATTAAAGGAACACTTGATCTCTGTCAATACTACACTTGAAGATTCATCTAGAACTCCTTTCTTCTCTCTTGTACTCCTCCTAAAGTGGAGAAACTGCTGAACGTCAGATGTGAAACCTTGAGATTCAGCATCAACAGCAGAAAACTGATTTATAATATCCAGTAGTGCCTCAAAACCAGCAAGTACATGAATACCTGTCATTTAATTTTTTTTTAAAAATTAACTAAACCCGGAGAGAGGGGGGATAGCATCAAGAGACTATAAAGTATATATTCGATACAACAATACCTACCTTCAACCATAAGCTGGATATTGCAGATCTTTGCCATAATACATAGTGGAGAAGAGCCTGAAGAAGGCTGCACAGACTTGCAGGGTAATCTAATCCATACATCAAAACTAAGCTTAGAGATTAAGGTAGCAATTGTTTGTCCTGTGCTTTTATTGAATACCAAGAAATCAGAGGTATCATCCTTCAGGAATAATAGGTGAAGAGATAAATCATGCGCAAATATGTTTAAACCGTTATTCTTGCCATTAACTTTATGAACTGGAACCAAACATTCGACAGGAATGTCCTTCAGTATAATTTCTGAACTGCAATCTTCTATGAAAGTACAAAGAAATTGCGGAATGTTAAGCTTTAAAAGATGGCAGTCATCATTCTCAGCTGGTACAAATAAATAAGAGTCCAGCACCTCAAACTTAAGATTAATTTTTGTTTCATTATTGGCCAACTCAGAAGTTTCATTAACTGAATGCTGCTTCGTATTTGGTTTCCAATCAGTCAATGAAAAGTAGCCCAGTAATATTGCCAAATATTCAGGTGGTAAAATGCAAGAAACATGCTGCACACTGAAACTTGATTCCATAATATAACCTAGTGATCCGTTCTTTATTTTCCTGACGCGTATGTTTAGAATTGAAGAGAGATCAGGTAATGAGGGTCCCCAAAGAATGTCACAGTGATGTTGAGTACACCAAGATGATGAGAGGGTCAATCCCTCACAAGATAACAATACGTCAAAGCAAACATCATATATGTTGATAGATGATTTAGCTGTAGGCACTGTCAGTGTTCCAATCAAACTTGCAGAGTCATGAAAATGCAACCTAACACTGCTGAGATTTAATTCAACTGCAAACATATCAGCCCTACCAACAGGCAATAATGTAGGCAAAACCGCAGCATCAGATATAGAGTTAACTGGTTGAGCATTTATTTGTTCGGACCCTTTTTTGCAACTAAGCCTTGGACTTTTAATATTTCTCTCTCTCAATTTAAGTAGATCCCTCCACTCAGGAACGGCATAGATCTGTGAACTTTCTAGGTTGAGTAGGGGACCGTCATTATTTATTGTAACAAAAGGAAATTGATCCACAGGAATGCAATCCCATTCAGAAGCACTTCCGTCAAAGTAGTTTGAGAAACCAAATCTTTGGAACTGAAAACCAGACCCAGTTATTGAATTACTCTCAACAGCAGCCCTGGCCATAGTAACATGAGATGCCCCGCACTCTGCTAGTTTATTGGAAAATCCAACCAGCTGACTGATTATATAGGGGTAAATATGCAGGTCAGCATCATTAAACCATATTGAGTACCTGTGATGATTGATATCCAAGTTTCTGCTAGCTTGATAATGTATCAGAAAGCATTCCTTACCACAAGTACCTTCTTTATCAACAATTACATGTTCGTTGCCGACTTCAGCATCTGTTTCATGCGCGTGCGCACAGCTGTTAGAAACTGTTGCTTCAGCCGAGCACAAAGTTCGAATTTTGTCCTCATTTTTAATCGGACAAATGATAACTCTCAAGGCCTTGCTACCAATCCACCACTCAGAGAGCCTTGCAATAGATAGCCTGCAATTAAGACAAGGAAGCATGAGCTCAAATGGACAAAGCATGGTTTCCATTTTCAGTAAATGCCGTTGTGTATGCCGAATTTCTATCGCATGTCCCAGAACTATGTCTTCATTTCCTTTTATGTCTTTTATCTTCCAACTTTGCTTAATAAATAATTTGAGAGATTTTATACTTGATTTACATTTCTCAAAAGATAATTAATGCATTATTTCACTCCTATTTCTTATTGCACACATACATAAATTTGAATTTTATTTGACCATCTTAAATGAGGGTAGTTTAGTCTAAAATCTAAAAAATTGAGTTTTCTTCATATGTGTGCAAAAATCAAACATAAAGTGCTAGGGAGTACATAGCTACAAGGATCAGCACATATGAGGTTTGGTGGGATAGACTTGTTCAGCAACAAACAATAGCGTAAACAGCATTGGAAAAACGATTGGTGCAAGAAACCAACGAAACAGGAAAAACAAATTTAGACCAACAAACCTAATTAGTATTTACTTATCCCAAAGAATATATATGAGTCTGTGGATACACACGTACACACACACTCTCTATCTCTCTCAAATATATATAGACAGAGTTATGTTCTATTTGCAACAGGGTAAAACATAATTATTGCATAACAACTCATCGTACACTGTCCCTCATGAGATCAAACAGCCCAAAGTAGTAGTTAAAAACCTATCCGCCCAACTGTTAGCAAAATTAGAGTGGTTACTCCTTCGCTTTTACATTGCATAAGTAAAAGAAGGCTGTAGAGAGGGCCAGTGAGATTAGTTACTCTGAATGATTAAGACACTCTCCCATCTACTTATTGTAGAACACAGACCGACAAGCAATCCATATAAATTATTTTTGTGTTTTTATTCAAGCTAAAAGCTGAACTCATCCAGATGCATACCGAAAATGGAGTAGAATTTATTATGTTAGTAAATTAATAATTGCAAAAAAGACCTTAGTTTTCCAATTAATTTGTATGCTTACAAGATGCAATAAGTTTGTAGCTTCATTCGGAAAGGAGGACTCGACTAGTTCAGCAACATTTTGAATTATCTACTTTTTGTCAAAATAAAATTGAGCATTGTGACATCTATATACCTTGGCCTGACATCGTTGATTCCCATCTCTTTGAGTGATATTCACAATAGCAATGAATGATTGAACGATTAAGATAATGACTTTGTTTTCAGCAAGGAGGATAGATTAATTTGGAAAGATGGAGCAATTGCTTCCGGTGCGAGAGAAGCTCGTTACAAACTCAATCAACTTCTTCACAAAATGTCAACAACAAAAAAGGGATGTCCACTTGGTTCAACATCTACTAGTTTCAACTTATTTAATAAAGGACAAAGAAGAGGAAGATAAACCTGAATTCGAGAGAGGGGATCCTAGCACCAACTTTCATGTTTTTTATGTGGATCGCATAAAAGTTCAAGGCTGTAGATGAATATAGTAGTTTTTCATTTGTTTTATTATATTTGAAAGACTTATTCGAATGTTACATTTCAGACTTGATTTATGCTTGACTTACTGTAATGTTTTGAGTGCGATGTAATATGCAGTTGGGTTCCTGCCTTTAACAATCTAATTCCATAATAGTTGGTTCGTCCCGGAGTTTCCATTATTCAATTATTGCTGCCTTGAGTTATTTGTTAGTGCTGCAGATTGCAGTTTTAACTTCTATAATCAGGCCGGTCAGCTGAACTGGCAACAATTGTTTGCAGGTACTAAGACTTATGCCCGCTGCTACGCAACGCAGAACATTTAAATAAATTTATATAATCACAACCTATAAAATTTCACAATAAATCCAACCTGCATTAAAAAAGCATGCAAAGCCAGACTAAAATGTATGCTAAATGACTCTGCCGGACAAGGTTTTTGTCATGGGTTAAAAGAGCTTCAAAAGATCTTGCCCAAGATAAAGTTTAGTAAAATACTAAAACATCAGCTTCTCTTGCAGCATGCAGAGAAAAAAGAACGATATTCTACTAAAAGACCTGACGGAAGGAAATATGTTGTCAAGCGACTTACCGAACATTCAACTCCTGCAGAGAAAGCTTCAAAATGCAGCTATGTTCTGTACCATTTTCAAGGTCCACAAATAAGCTGGCTGATCCCAAGTTAGCAACAACAGAGAAACAATTGATATTAGAGGTCCTCGCCCCATAGAACTGTTTCTTGGACGAGGTGGCAGTTTTCAGCATTTCTCGGTCTGCGGCCGGTTTCAGTGTACTGAAGTTAGAAATCAATTCCAGTATCGCACCATATCTCGACAGTGAAAAATGTGCAAATAAAGATGATATAATTACACAAACCTGCACAGGATAATTAAAAATGTAACTTCTCATATAGGTTTACGAATAACAAGTCTAAACTATATGTAACAAGAGAAAAGAGTAAACCTATAATATAACTATATAGGTTTCGCAAATTTTAATAGGATATTTATGAAAACATCATAAAGAAAAGAGTAACTATTCTACTTGAAATAAAATTCTGATTAAATACCGAATAAGATTTTATTATTTCATATATTAAATATTATGTTGGCCATTCTTACTATCACTGACATCCAACCAAAGATCTCAAACTCGAGTCAATTACTGTAGCATAGACACACGCATATTAAATATTCAAACATAATTCGTATTGATGATTTAATATTTGATTGCAAATACTATAATTTAGTATATACAATAGTACATTCTATAACATAGAAGCAAGTCATAAGTTTATATCCTTAACAAATAAAATATGATTACATATATACGAAGATACTTGACACTGATATACAATACACATAAAAACATTATATATATATATATATGTATATATTTATATTTGTGTTTGTGTGTGTGTGTACGTGCGCGCTTGCTTGTATGAATGTATTACATATTCGAAACATATCTTTTATCTACATCTGTTGACTAAAATGCAAGCGATAGCGGGCCAACCCACTATTTTTTTAATTAGTTTACTAAATATTAACATATGTGTGAGTACCCTTTTTAAATTTGTGGATATATTTGTGCAACAACTTCAAAATTAGAAAATCAAAAAGATTACAAAATCAAAGCAAAATTACACTAGGTGTTCATGCAATCACAAGGTATTTCAATTTTAACTTTATTTTATAAATTTCAATCACAACTTGCAATAACAGAGGAGTATACAAGTCAGTAATATTAATTTCACCCGAGCATTGCTTACTTCAGAGCTTTTCAGAATTGACTCGTCTGGGATGACACAGGATGACATAGTAAGAGAAGCACCAAGTTTATCCAAAACAGAAAGCATGTGAGGATTAAAAGGCAGCAATACATTTATCTGCAATAAGCCATCAACAGATTTAGTTTTACATACTGGAGAAAAAAAAGTTGCAAGAAAGCATGAGAATTAGAAGGCAGCAATACATTTATCTGCAATAAGCCATCAATAATTTTAGTGTGACATAGTGGAAAAAAATAGTAAAAAAAATTGTGATACAAACCACAAAATCATCTAATTTGATCTCAAACCAATCATACAGATCTGCAAGCTGAAACCCCAGAAGGCATGACTGATGATCCACATCCGATGAAACAGAACCTATATCACGTACTGACTGAAACGAAAGAGTTTGAGATTCCAAGACCTGTCATGATTAGTGTTTTAGAAAGAAAGGCATGGAGTACCAGTATCATTATTTAAGAATGTTCACTAAATTTTCAAGCAGCAAAAAGTTGCAACAAAAATTACTGCAAAATTAGTGCATCACCCTAAAACCAAAAATAATAAATAACAGTCTACAATGCTCAAGAGATCAACTTCTTGCATCTTGTTGCATGCGTCTTTGTCCACCTTTTTCTCTAGGGTGTTCTTTCTCAGGCCCGGCCTTGAGAGCAAAACTACTGAACATGTAAGTTTCATGCTACATAATAATAGTGTGTATTTAGCAAATTAGCATTATCAGCAGTTAGCATTACTAGCAGTAGTAAGGATAAGCAAGAGTGTGTGACTTCTTAAGACTTAGTTTTGGTGCACACTAGGGTTTATGTTATCAAGTTCCTATTTTCAGTATTTTCCATAACTGGGTGCTGCATGCTAATCACGTTGTAAAGACAAATGGAATTTAATAAGAAATATCTCCTCTTTGCAATTTCTGTTCCTGACTCTACATGAGAGTCCAAGGGAAGCATGAGTGTATGCCCATTTTATAGAATCAACACAGGTACAAGATACCTCCTTTAAAATATTATGTGAACCACAAAAAGGAATACAAGTTTTAGTGCAATATCCGCATTCAAATATGTAATTGACTACTATCATTTACAAGGGCATACCATTTTGTAAGGATCTGCGTTTGCACTTTGCCATAAAACACTTATTCGATTATTGAAGATCTGGACATCCCACATAACCCTCTTGCGACTGGATAATATGTATCTGTCACATAAATGGAATAATTAATCATAAAACATAATGGATGATATGCATTTAAGATGCAATCAGTTAGAAAATAGTGCAACAGCATTCATGAAGCTGGCAGTTTTTGACTTCAACAAAGATGTACAGTTCAGGTAAAACTTACTCGGCCTTTGATTGCAGTCGAACTTTGTCATCATCAATGCCATTTAATGATAACAAAACCTGCATATTAAAAACAAAAAAACCATAACATCAACACTAGATAAGTGAAACTTTAATCATAGTACTAAATTTTAAAGAGTAATAAAATATAGTAGAATGATATCTACCACCTTTTTTCTTGTTAGTTATAAACAGACACCCACTTTGCCTTGACAGGCTTGAAACCTTAACCTCCCATAGAGAAGGTGAGAGTGGTACCTCCAGTACATATAATATATAACACAATAAAATATACATAACTACTTCAGTCCCATGTTTTAATATTAATATTACAGTAAGTGGTTCTCGGTGATCTTGCTGTCTAGTGACCAGTGTTAAGGTCTGACGTAAATAGGGGATATTCCTCCATCACTTCTTCCTTCTTGTTATGTCAGTTTATCTAGGAAAAGAAAAGATGTAAATTTAATTATATATCTCGATGTGATGTTTTGTGATCTGACTTGAATCTTTTGATATGATTTTCTTACAAAGATTATAATGCGGTCATGGAGTACTTGTTAAGTTAGGGCTTTTAAAAAAAATCTATTTGGGTCTGACACCGATCCTGACAGGCCTATAAACGACAGAGGAAGAAGTTTTAGAGGACGAAACAAAAACTGCAGCGACTTCAAAAAATGAAAACAGAGAAGTTCAGAGAGAGAAAGAGAGATGATGGAACTAGTTCTGCTTTCAGTGTTTAAACATAACAAAGAGAAACAGAAAAAGAACGATTTTGTACACTCTCTCCCCACCAAGCTTTACTGCGACAAGAGCCACTAATCTTAATTACCAATTAGAGAAGTACTAATTTGTGTGCCTTGTACATTAACTAAAAAGTGCTTGCACCAGAAACAATAGCAAGCTTGCAGAGATATCCTTGATCCAGTTTGAGGAGAAAACAGGGAACAGAATGAAATTTAGTTGCAGTCAATTGCCAGATTTCCGGAACAAGTCCGGACTGAGTGGTAAAAAAACTAAATCGCTTTAATCCTTAAAGGAGTGCGAAATGCAAACCTGTATATCAGAGATAGATCCATTTAAGGAGGAATAATTATCATATTTCTGTCTTCATAAAATAAAAACTGTCCATAGATACTACAAATGAAAGTAGGTAGTTAATATTTTACATAGTATGTGCCTATAGATGAATAGTCACAAGGGTTAATATCGAGGAACTCACCCTTTCCTGCTGAAATGTAAATGACTGTAATATACGATACAGCTCCATAACACTGAGGACAAAGTCTGAGTCAAAGGTCACTTCCAATGACTGAAGCATAACCTGAGCAGAAACATAATAGAAATCAGTTTAATGTGCAATCTTATTTCATAAATTTAGCATAAAAAGAAAGCCATAAACAGTTGAATAGCCTACACGGCCACTAATCCAAAGTAAACAGGAAAATACCTTAAGTGATAATTCATTATCATGATTTAGAGGGGACAAATCAACTTGAATATTTACAGCAGTTTGCATCACTTCGGGAAGATGTTCTATGGGAGTGGCCTGAAAAAGGTTTGATGAGTAAGAATTTTGTTAGAAATTTAAAAAAGGATAAGTATAAAGGAAGAAAATTATCTCAATTAATATATTTAGCAAACAAATTTATATGCTCAAACTAGTTGAGAAGGTTTCAAAGAAATCAATTAACACATAATTACGCCGTCAAATGCATTTAAGACATTCGAGAACAGACACATTTACAATCACACCTATAAGCAAATCATTTGAAATTTTAGCCCAACAAAGTGTTTTACGCTTTACAAGTGAAATCGGTAACCCATTAACGATAATAATAAACCAGTCACGTTCTCGAAACATGAATGACAATAATTTAGTGTAACAATTTTTCAATGATAGCTCCAATAATAAGCACATTCGACAATATCTAGCTTTTTACTTGTCTTCCAATGAAATTGTTCTATAAGGCATATGAGTACTGAGAGTTACGCAATCAAGAGGCACATGCAGAGATTAGAATGTTGTGTAAATGCGGACAAAACATCAAATTATATCTTTCCCGCGTCGCACACTCGCACCATGACTTCCTTAAAAGCAGTTTGTAGACGCCGCATCAAGGTAGTAGAATTTTATAGCATATGTAATCCAACATATTTAACAGCCGTGTGCATTATTAGGAGAAAATACTAATTTTGCGCACATACTTCTATTCTAACTTGTGCACATACTATTCTATTGTGCGGTTTGTGTTCTTGTCACGTCGTTTTATTTTTTCTAAAAAACATTTTCTGAGTTTCAACACTTTTTCCGAAGGGTGTTTCAACAGAACAACCTCTATCTGAGGGGTCTCTGTACACATCTGCCCTCCAAGCATCCCACCTCAAAATGGGATACATTGGGTATCTTCAGGTGGTTTGGAATGGTTTGCACGAGTACACATCACTGTTCATATGGACCAGAAACAAGACTTGTCGCTCACAGAAATCCAAAGCTTACCACAAAATTCTAATAAAATGCTGGGAGCAAGCACAAAGCTACATCAAGAAAACACTTTGATTCAATATCTCAAGCTTAAATCATAGAATCATAGTAGTAAAGCTATAAGACGCTATACAAGGCTTAACCACATGTTAGCGTAAGCAATGAATGCACGAGTGTAAACAAGTACTAATTTTAAATATCTTAGCCATATATTAGCCTTGATATTCGACCCAGCCGAACACGGACCTGGAGATGTACATCCTATGAACATTCCTCAGGGCATCTGTACATAGATACTTGATAATTAATGACACCTAATATCTATGAAATTTCATGCAAGAAGGAAAACCCAGAAAGGTTGTAACAAGATGAAGCATATAATATTCACTGATATTGACTAGTTACCTACACGAAATGTAAAGGTACTTGTTCAGTTTGCAAGAGAAAAAAAAATCCACCATTAAGTTCCATAGATGGCTAAAACAACAGTAAACTAACGACAAATGGAGTACAATTAGGATGAGATAAATAATTAGAACTACAATCACATATTAATGTTAATCATATGCAAAAGAATATTAACAATTTGTAGGTTTTAAAAATGCAGTAGTCGTTCTAGGCATCTAAGAGCAGTTATATTAAAATTTGAACGCTGAGAGTACTATCATGTGTGTGTTATCACATGGTCCACGTTAGTTAAAATTATTTATGCTCCACACTCAATCATACTGCTAGAAAACTTTGAAACAAAATTAGATGGGCATGCTTTAAGCCAGTGCAATTTTGTGATACAAACAATTGCTATATTTGTATCAGTATTGCATTGTTAAGATAGAGACACTCGTAACAAATAATATCACAACGTAGGGTGTTCTACCACAAAACACAACATGGCTAATATGTATACATACCCTTCTTATAAGTAAAATGACTTGCTTGCTTGATGGATTAACTATCTGAGCGGATTTGATTGTGGAAGTAATTACTGCAGATTTCTCCCACATCTTGCATTCAATAAATACCCCTTCAAAAAGCATATCAGCAATAGGACGATTACATTTCCTGCATATTTAAGCAAAGGTAGGATTGTAAGTATCGCTAATCTATGACCATAGGTGAAAAGTTAAACTATATCGAGGCTAATTGTACAGGTAACAAATATCCAGCATGTATGTGTTTCATTTAATCAAACTAATACAGTATTGATAACTGAGTATGATTCTAATTCATACACCACGTCTTATCTTCTTTTATATGAGTGGTTAAGGCCATATAACATTTCAACAAAACTTTATATCTTTTCAAGATGTGTACTGATATTGTCTTGTACTGAAACCTATGCTAGCACTTGACCAATTGTCATATATAATTTAAATCTTGTAATAGACCAAATATGAACTGAAAAAGAACACAGATAATACGAGAGAGAGAGAGAGAGAGAGACAGAGAGAGAGACAGAGAGAGACAGAGAGAGAGAGAGAGAGAGAGAGAGAGAGAGAGAGAGAGAGAGAGAGAGAGAGAGAGAGAGAGAGAGAGAGANCATTAGAATAATTGTGCCAGATATCCTCACAAACAGAAATATAAGCAAACAATCTGAGCCTCGAAGATAAAACACTAGAAATATGTGAACCTTTAAAAACCTTTCATTCACTTCTAATTGGAATACAACAATACAGAATATGGATACACTGATGACAAATATAATAACATATCCCAAAGTTAGAAATTGTACTGTACTTTCACTAATCGTTTGGATATTATCAACACTATGTAAGATTATTAATTTCATACATGCTCCTTAGTGTTGCAGTAAGCTGATGAATGTTGAACTTCATTGAAGATAAAAAAATTTCATCTGAAGCTGTCTCCCCGCTCAAAGCAGGTACTGAATAAAATTTTGTTGCCTCATAGATATCCTGCACAAATAGGGTATTAATGTATCTGGGAAAAAATAGATATTGTTCAATACTAATGTAATTTAACACTTACCTTAATTACTTCATCTGAAACAACACCAGAAAATTGACTGGAATCATCTGTTCCTCCAGCACCGAGCATGCCACGTGATAGCCAGTTTAACCATCCACGTGGCTTACTAGATGAGTTCTCATCTTCTACTAAATTATCAGCGGCAAAGTCAACAGCATTAGGTCCATTAGCTCCAAAACTAGAAGGAGACTCTTCTAGATATTCCTACAAAATTAGACGCAACCATTAGCAGCGGCCATGGAAAAGATAAATGGCCACTGAAAACAAATATGATAGGCAATTAAACAATGAGTAAATAGCAATTTGCACCCCTTAGTAATAGGCGTTTTTTCGAATTGGTTCTATATTACTCCCTCCGTCCCAATATACATGTCTCTTTTGGAAAAAAAACGCATATTAAGAAAATGATTGGTTTCAACTAAATATTCTCATTTAATGCATTGAAAAGTGAGAATATATTATTCCCTCCGTCCCACAATACTAGTCTCTTTTCAATTTTTTACGCTTATTAAGAAAACATTAATTCAATGATGTATTTCCACTTATACCCACCATAAATGCATGAATGTAGGCTCTTTTCATCTTTCATTAATTGTTATACAATTTTCAAGAAGGGTAATTTTGGAAAAATGTCAATAAATTTGCCTTGGAACTTAAAGTTGGACATGTATTATGGGAAAAAAAAATCTCTCAAAAGAGACTAGTATTGTGGGACGGACGGAGTATAGTTTTAGAAAGTCAAATCTTGAAAAATGAGAATATGGTAGAGTTTTAGAAAGTCAAATATTGGGAAAAGAATAACTTTGAAAAGTTATCCTTAAATTTTGTATTGAAAGAAGAGAGGGACAAGTAATTTATGACAAATTTTTTTGTCAAAAGGGACATGTATATTGGGACGGAGGGAGAATTAATCTTGGCACTTTGCACCTTAAATTTTAATTGGCGCTTCGATTTGCACCCCTTCCGTCCAAATTGACTGTTACCGTTGGGTAAAATAGGAAATTTTATTTAAGTTTATTTTATGACAAAATGCACCCCATACTTTTAAAATTCTTACAGATTGCATTTTAACTTATAAAAATTCTAACAGATTCCATTTTAACAAATTTTTATATTTTAGAAATAACTATTTATAAAATGTAGTAGCTAATTATTTTTTTTTTTTGAAAAATGCTAAAAGGTATACATTTAAAAAAAAATTATACGGAAGTAAAATAAAAAAAAAACTTTTTTTATTAAGTGTCTTCTACATACATGCAATATTATTATTTTTTATTTGATTTTACAAAAATCTTGTAAAATCCTTTTTTCATTACTTTTCTATCCTCGTGATATCTATACTTTTTTTTTAATACTTTTCAAAAACAAGGGATTACTACGAATTATCCTTTAATTTTTTTTTAATAAAACGACCACAGGACCATTACTACATAGACTAATATGAGGATAAAAAAATAATGAAAAAAAAAATTTATGAGATTTTCGTAAAATCAAATAAAAAATATTGCATGTATATAAAAGGACACTTAATAAAAAAAGAATTTTTTATTTTACTTCCAAATATTTTTTTAATGTGTACTTTCTAGCATTTTTCAAATAAAAAAAATATTATCAACTATATTTTATAAATAGTTTTTTTAAAAAAATATTAACATTTGCAAACTAAAATATATTTTTTATAAATAGTTTTTTAAATAAAATGCAATCCCTAAGAATTTTAAAAGTATGGGGTGCATTCTGTCATAAACTAAACTTAGATAAAAATTTCCAATTTTACCCCTGCCCAAACTAATGGTAATGGTCAATTTGGACGGAAGGGGTGCAAATCGAAGCGCCATTTAATATTTAAGGTGCAAAGTGCCCAGATAAATAATATAGAACCAATTCGAAAAAGCGCATATCGCTAAGGGGTGCAAATTGCTATTTACTCTTAAACAATTGAAAAACAGAATCACGTATAATACACATTATGAAGTTAATTAACTAGCTAATTGAAAAACAGAATCACGTATAATACACATTATGAAGTTAATTATCTAGCTGCATCATATATATGACAGTAATCAAACCTCAGTCTCACATTCTGCAACAGATCTATAATCTAATATTTCATCTAAATCTGCCTCTTTCTCAATCTGCTCCAACTCCCAAAGAACATCATCATCAAGCAGCTGACACATAAAGTAGTCAAGTGAATAACAGATTGAAACCAATCAACATAAAAAACATGTATAAATCTCTATAAGCTTTACATTGAACTATATTTAATTGATTTAAAATCTAAAATACATCACTAGAAATAGTACTCTATCTGCAGACCTCTACCGATTATATAACACAGAACTCAAAGCAAAAATATTATTACAATAATGAGAGACACACACACTTGCGGATAAAATAGAAGAAAGCACTTCAGTGGTCTTCTCAATTTAAAACATTTACAGGCTACAGCAATGGCGAAATCAAACAAAAAAAACTCAAAAAACGGCATCATGCCAACTTAGATTTAGAAGTGTCTATAGGCTGTAGATTACAGCCTCTGAAAACCTGAAGTAGCAGGATATTCTGTTCTAAAGACAGAACTTTTCAATTCAATATATATGTGATCAAGAAAAACAAGAATAGTATTCAATACACTAAAATACTATAATGCTCTCAGTTGGTTAGAAGGAAAGAAATTGGGTGGGAACGGACTGCAATTGGTACCATTTTTTGGTATTTATTTTTAGATTCATTCATTCCACTATTCTATGTTTACCAATTTAAAACAGAGCTCAACCTATTTAATTGTTCATTGGCCCCTCACATGGTTCTGTTCTTCAGATTCATGTAGGAGACGGTACTTACATATTTTTGGAAAAGAATTCTTGCGAAGTCTTACATTTCCTATATGTTTGAATTTGCTATCCTAATTATTTCTTTTACATTCTTCGAAGTAATAGATCAAAGCTAGGACTAGGATAATTATTTAATGAATAATACAGCAATAGAATATATTATTCCGAAAAAAGAAGTCATCCAATAAGATGCATAAGCTTCTCTCTTATAGTAGGTTAAGAGCCTCACCAGTTCTTGTCGAAGACATTCCAATTTTGTTTTGTACAGTTTCACATACTTGTGACGACGGCTTCTGTTCATGTGAAACTAAAATTAAGAGTTTGAACAATGTGCTTGCGACATTAAATATAAAAATAAAAAGAGGCAATCAATTCTGTTGCAATAACAAGAAAACCGTTACAGTCAAATTCTTAAAATGCATCTCTGTGGACTACTTATGAGTTGTATTTAGATCACCCGAGTTTCACCTTAAGCGAAGGATTTTTGGTGATCTCTGATCCAAAATATGTCGAACTCTGTTTGGATCACAATGCTGTGAGTCTTAATAACCATACATTAAACTTGCTACGGACTTATAATGTTAACATTTTCAAACATCTTTGCATTGTCTTGTTAATATGGTGCTAAATCTAGTAAAGTAATCTTTAAAAGCTAAATATGCCTATTTCTAAAAATACTCGAAAAACCGTTTTGTTAATATGGCAATAAGGTACAGATAGCGTAACTCATAACCTAGTGGTGCGTTAAGATAAAGTGCTTACATTATTCTTGACTTCTGCAAGGCGGGATTTCACACTAAGGGCCTGTTTGGCTGAATAAGTACTTGTGAACTTATCAACTTATTTCGGGAAAAAATTTCACATTTACATATTAATTTTTAGAATTAAGTATTTAAGAATGATTAAATATTTCTTATATGCAAAAACTTACAGAAAATAAGTAACTTA
>PHNY01059394.1:25048-36714 GCA_003724115.2 Anethum foeniculum
TCAAGGATATTTATTAATCTAATAATTAATATCGCAGTAAATTAAGATTGAATTAATAATAAATGAATAATCGATAGAACATTAATATTAATAATCCAAATGTCTTACATCAAAAAACATAATAGTGTTGTCTCTAGGGCACAAATACTAACAATCTCCCAATTGCACTAGAGCCAATCACCCATGTATCTAATACCCATGGAACTAGTATGACCATCGTGCTTCTTCTGCGACAGAGCCTTAGTCAATGGGTCTGCAACATTATTATCAGTATGCACTTTACATATATGTATATCTCCTCTTTCATTAATCTCTCGAAGAAGGTGATATCTCCTAAGTATATGCTTTGCTCAGGAATGGGATCCTGGTTCCTTTGCCTGCGCTATGGCCCCATTATTATCGCAATAGAGATCTATTGGATATGCGATCGATGGAACCACACCAAGTCCCGTAATGAATTTTCGCATCCAAACAGCCTCCTTGGCTGCATTACTGGCAGCAATATACTCAGCTTCCATTGTAGAATTAGCTACTGTCCCTTGCTTCGAACTTTTCCAGCTTACAGCACCTCCATTTAGGCAAAACACAAAACCTGACTGAGACACTGAATCATCTCTGTTTGTCTGGAAACTAGCATTAGTGTAACCTCTTACAGCTAGCTTCTCATCTCCTCCATACACCAAGAACGAATCTTTAGTCCGTTTAACGTACTTAAGAATATTCTTGACCGCTGTCCAGTGACCTTCACTTGGATTAGACTGGTATCTGCTTGTCATGCTCAAAGCATACGAAACATCAGGACTAGTACATATCATTGCATACATGACAGAACCAATTGCCGAAGCATATGGAACTTTACTCATACAACCCTTATCATCTAATAATTTAGGGCAGTTATCTTTTGAGATCACTATCCCATTAGACATAGGGACGTATCCTCTCTTTGCCTCTTGCATCCCAAAACGATGCAACACTTTGTCAATGTATGTACTCTGACTTAGGCCGATTAATCTTCTTGATCTATCTCTATAGATCTTGATCCCTAATATATAGGTAGCATCGCCTAAGTCCTTCATCGAGAAACTATTTCCCAACCAAGTCTTAACANGAGAAGGTATATCATTCCCTATTTGTAATATATCATCTACATATAATACTAGAAATGCTATATGGCTCCCACTAACCTTCTTGTAAACACAAGGCTCATCTTCATTTTGAATGAAGCCAAACTCTTTGACTATTTCATCAAAATGAATGTTCCATCTCCTTGAGGCTTGCTTCANCAATCAACTAATTGCAAGTTTTCGTAATGATTAAGAATGATAATGATTGTAAAGGATGATAAAGACGCGATGGAGGATAAGAAGGAAAGAAAATGTAGGAGATCGTATTGTTGAAAAAAAAGATGGAGAATGTGTAATAACAAAAAGAAAAGGGAGACACCGTATTTTTGAAAAGAAAATGGTAAAATGTATTATTTTCTATAAATTCTCTAATTTTAATTATATTTTATATTTTAATATGAGTTTAAGGATCTCGAGATAGACTTCAAGAAAAATTTCCTAAGGTAGTCATTGATTTGTGTGTATTTAATCAAGCATCTAACTATTCACTTTCCTAATTTTAAAATAAAACAAAATCATGGCAAGTAAATAAATGTCAAGATTAAGTATTTACACACTTTTCTCATAATTTCAAGAAAATTATCATGAGATTAATCTCAGGATCCTTATTTTCTTTCAATGTTATTTAATTGTAAAATTACTGATAATTGTGGGTTTGTGGTTCAGTGCATAGCACGGGTAAAACGCTAGTGTTTAATATAGCGACAGAAATCCAAAAAAAAATGGAATACATGCCGGAGAACAGTTATCAACATTTACAATTAGGAGCCTCTAGAATTTTATTTTTTTTATCAAGTATCAGAAAAAGGTCCAACTGTATTACACAGAAGTAGTTGAATCTAATGGAGTATATGCGACCCTACACTATGATGGAATAATCACAATGACAAAAAAAAAATGATTGAACAATGCTGAAAACTAAAATTGCTGGTCCTTTAACATTGCCAAATCAACCCTCTACTAGATTTGTCCACAGCTAAGGCACTGTATGTCAAGGCTCCAAAGAAACTTCTTATGTACTGAAAGAATACAAGAGAATTACATGAGTTGGAACAAAAATTGTATGATACCTCCTGAGGGCTATCTAGTATACACGAAAGCAAAGTGGGGCTGCGTTTCCTGTCAGTGGCTCAAGGAATCACAAACCACTCAATCTATAACAATACAATTGATAAATGCCTTCAGAAATATCAGCTCAAATAGGTCTTTCTATCAATACATTCTCTTGAAAACAAGATTAGTTCGACATATGCTTGCCCCATATTCCTCGTATTCTGCTTTTGTATGACAAGCCTGTTAAGAGACATTATGTTTCGAATCAACAGTGGGTGATAACACAATATAAAAGTCTTATTCACCTACTAACAAAACTATGGCCTTTCACTTTTTGTTTATGGAACAAAACTCTAGCCTAAAATAATATTAAAAGACTATTGGTCCTTGTGACAAGTGTCCTTGCTTATCACACCAAATTTCTTACTAATGAAAATCTTTTACCATGTATCCATTTAAAGATTCCAAGCAAGATCCATATTAATGCTATCACACACAAATCCGCATTAGTCGATAGAGGTATCTTTCAGTGATCAATCAGATTGATTAATCGGAGTATTAATTGGAAGTAATTTAATTAAAAAAATAATAATATATAGTTCTATTTAAACTTCATCAAGCTATCAAAAGATCTATAAAAAGAATACCACTAGTCCAATATTGATATTTAAGCTCAAGACTTAGAAAAAAAACCTAATATCATTAGGTCATAATTGATATTTATGCCTCCGTACTACTACTATACATAAAGTTCCTGATTTGCTTATCTGCTAATTTATACTTCAATAACCCTGGTGATCCGAGATAATAATAGTAAAAAATAAGTCAGTATATGATTAGTAATTATTTGCTTTTTGAATTTTATTTTTTTTTAAATTTTGACCGATTCGACTGACTTTTGACCCGATTCGACCACTTTCTCCCCTCTCGCCCGATTTTTGACCGAATTTTCAAAAAACCATTCTTTGACCAGATTGTCTATTAATCTAGATCGGACCCGTCTGTGTACCAATTAATCGGTTAATTGACCAATTTTTAGAACACTGAATTCAGGGTGATATATAATAAATCAATGAACATAGAATGAAGAAATTATGAAATCATGATAATCACAAATCATTTGAAAATTTACGTATATATTTATTTTTACTAGATATTTACATCTGTACTGTTAGATTTTTAATCAAATATCTAAATATTGTGAATTTAAGGCTCGGTAAAAAAACTATTCTATATATAATTGCCTTCCGATTCTCTTTTCCCATCTATCTATTGATACTAAACTATAATAATCGAATCTATACAAAACTATAATAACCAGATTAGGGTATAGTTTGGTTCTAACAGAATTGTAGATGGAGATATATACAGAAAAAGTGTATGTATATTAAAGATGATTATTAACTTGTTATAATGTATCTTAAGAAAAGAAAAGAACACAACAGAGAGAGATACAATATATGCTGCTATCAAGACTGCTAAAACTCTAACTAACTTTGACTTTGACTATAATAGAATGCCACCTCACTAAGTAGGCTTACTCAGCTGACTTGCATTGTCAGCTGACTCAGCTGACTGTGTAACATCCCCTCTCAAGTTGTGAGGGGAGAAGAACTAAACCACACTCAACTTGGAATGCAAATAAGCCAACTGTTTAGAAGACAAGGCCTTGGTGAACATGTATGCTGGTTGTTCACCTATGGACAAATGCAAAGGTATAATGACACCTTGCTATAATTTCTCATGAACAAAATGGCAATCAATTTCGATATGCTTTGTGCGTTCATGAAATACCGGGTTGGTGGAATTGTAGATAGTAGATTTTTTATCACAGTGCAATGACACTGGCAAGTGCACAGGTTGATGCAGAGTAGTTAACAGAGAGATCAGCCAACCTATCTCACAACAAGTATCAGCCATTGATCTATATTCTTCCTCACAAGATGAACATGATACAGTGTGTTGCTTTTTACATTTCCATGATATTAAAGCATTCCCAAGCAGTAAGCAATAACCAGCAAGTGAGGCTCTAGATCTCTGGCTTCCACCCCAGTCTGCATCACAAAATGCCTAAAGTTGCAGATTGTTATCAGCTGAAAAAATTAAACCCTGACCCAGAGTTCCCTTAAGATATTTTACCACTTTGAATGCTGCATCTAAATGATCTGATGTAGAAGCATGAAGAAACTGAGATAGAATGTGAACATCATAAGACAGATCTGGTCTTGTAATGGTGAGATATATAAGTCTACCAACCAGTCTTCTATAGACTTTAATATCAGTTTGCTTCAGTAAAGGAGAAGTACTATTGAGCAAGGAATGATTCTGCTCTATAGGCACAGCTGAAGGTCTGGCAGCACTAAGTCTAGTATCAGTCAATATATCAAAAGTATATTTCTTCTTATGCAAGTAAATTCCAGCAGGAGATCTAACTACTTCCAAACCAAGAAAGTACTTCATTGCACCTAGATCTTTGATTTTGAATTAAGTATGTAAGAAAGCTTTTGTATCATTTATCAAAGCTAGAGAGTTACCAGTAATGAGTAAGTCATCAACATAGATGAGTACTGCACCAAATTCATTTCCTCTGGACAATGTGAACAGATTGTGATCACAAGGAGATTGAATAAGTCCAAATGCAAGCAGTGCAGCTTTGAGTTTAAGATACCATTGCCTGGGAGCTTGCTTAAGACCATAAAGAGATTTTAACAATTTGCACACTAGCTGACAAGTATTATTAGCAAACACATCAGTAATACCAGTATGATATTGAGAACCAGGAGGAAGTCTCATATACACCTCTTCATCAAGATCACCATGTAGAAATGCATTGGTGACATCCATTTGATGAAGATGCCAAGATTGAGCAGCAGCTAAAGCCAAAACAATTTTCATAGTGGACATTTTTGCTACCGGAGCAAATATCTCAAAGTAATCTAACCCTTCTTGTTGAGTAAAACCCCTGGATAATAATCCGGCCTTATGTCTTTCAACATCACCATTAGGCTTGTATTTAATTTTAAACAGCCATTTACAGTCAACCACATGCTTATCAGGTGGTAATAGAACTACTTTCCATGTATTGGTAGATTCTAAGGCAGTAATCTCATCCTTCATTGCTTGAAACCATTCTGTATGAGGAGCAGCTTGATTGTAGGTATAAGGAATAAAAGTATTATCAACTTTATTCATAAAAGCTTGATATTTAGGAGTAAACACATGAGAGGAGAAATGATGCTGAGTAGGATACTTGATTTTACTGTGCTCTGTAAGGTTTGAAAATACCTTAGGTAGACCAGTATAATCAGCATATATGGATGATATCTGTTTGAATCTTTGAGGTTTGACAAAAGGAGGTTCACTTATGACCTCAGAAGTAGGTACCTCAGGAATAGGCACAGTCACGGCTGCACTATCAGTGTCAGCTAACTCATCTGACTGTGTAGGAATATATGAAGGAAATGAATTGAATGATATTGATAGTAGAAAATAAGCAAGAATAATTGCTCATATGAGTTTGAAAAGGGAATATGTGCTCGAAAAAAGTAACATCTCTGGATACAAAACACTTTTTAGTGTTAATGTCCATAACTCTAAACCCTTTTTTACCATATGGATATCCCAAAAATACATATTTAAGCCCTCTGGGATCAAATTTATTCTTTGTCACAGACATATTTGTGCTGTAACAAAGACAACCGAACACTCTAAGAAGAGAATAGTCTGGAGGTTTAGAATACAACAGTTCATAAGGAGATTTATAATTCAAACCTTTAGCAGGAAGCACATTAATCAAATGTGCAGCTGTAAGAATACAGTCACCCCATAGAGCCTTTGGCAAAAAGGCCTGCAACCTTAAAGCTCTGGCAACATTAAGTAAATGTTGGTGTTTACGCTCAGCAATACCATTCTGCTGAGACATGTATGAACAAGAAGATTGATGAATGATCCCTTTAGATAGAAAGAAAGAAGTAAGATCAGAGTTAAAAAAAACTCTGTACCATTATCAGTGCGTATACACTTAACAGCAACTGTAAACTGAGTCAAAACATAGGCAACAAAATTCTTAAGTATGTTTGAAACTTGAGTTTTATTAGAAATCAAGAATATCCAAGTACATTTGGAGTAATCTTTAACCACAATGAGAAACTGATTACATTTCCCATGAGTAAGAACTCGAAACGGACCCCAAAAATCACAGTGGAGAATATCAAACAACTGAGTATTAGTATTAGTGCTAATAGGAAAAGGAAGTCTATTCTTTTTAGCTCTAAAACAAACATCACAATCTTTTACATGAGTAAACTCAATATGTTGATTGAGTAACATATTTTATAACACATGAGCTGAGGGATGCCCTAATCATGCATGCCAAAGTTAAGCTTCAGAAGAAACTGAATTGCTAGCAGTAGAGAACAAGGGAACAGATGAAACAGGTACTGAAGGTTGAGTTGTAGAGAGATGATACAGACCAGCAGTATGCTCACCAATCTCTATCATCTTCCTCTGAAATTTTTCATGTAACATACATTTATTGGAGGAGAAAACCACACTGTATGCAGTATGAGAAGTGAGTTTGGATATAGAGATTAGATGACAGTGAAATGCAGGTACACAAAGAACTTGATTCAAAACAAGCTCATTTGATAGATGAACATTGCAAATATGAGTTATAGGAACCATGGATCCATCAGGTAAGTGAAGGCTAGAATTGAAAACTTGATGATAACTTAAAAGATCAAAATCTAACACTATATGATCAGTAGCCCCTAAATCAATTATCCAATATTTATGCTTAACACTGAAAGTCAGGTAGGAAAAATGCATAGTAGACACACTGAAAATCTTGTTTAACAACTTTTCAGAATCAGAAATACCTGAAATGTGAGAAGTTGCAACACCAGCCCAAGGACCTGAGCTATTAGTTGATGCAGGTGTTACAGTGACACCTTGCAGGCTAGTCTGAAACATTTTAACAATCTGTGCGCACTGTGCTTCTGTAAAAGCATTAACAGATGTAGAATCTGCACTACTAGAGTGATCATTAGATCCAACAGTTTTAACAGATGCAGAATCATTCTATACTTGAGCAACTCTTTTAAGACTTGAATTTCCCCTTGGTTTAGGTTTAGGTTTTCCAAAGTTCTTATGCCATTCAGGAAATCCATGAATGCAGAAACACTTATCCTTTGTATGACCAGTCATTTGACAATAATCACACACAAGTGCAATAACAATGCTATCACCAACTCCTTTCTTACCAGTAAATCCCAATTAGACTTGGATCCAGTAAATTTGACATTCATAGAAGAATTCTCAGGTACGATAGTACCTATATTACAATCCCGTTGATTCTCTTCTTGTAACAATAACGAATAGGCTTGACTTAGAGATGGAAGAGGTTTCATCATCAACATTTGGCCTCTAATAGCAGTATATTGATCGCTCAGTCCCATAACAAACTGAATGAGTTTGTTTACTTATTCATAATGCATCAATTTTGTAGCATAATCACAAGTACAACCAGGAGTAAGACTGCACGTACACTTAGGTATAGGAGCAAGATCATCAATTTCATCCGTAAGAGTTCGATACTTGGTGAAATAAGCAGTAATAGATATAGTATTCTGAATAAGCGATGCTAATTCTTTCTTCAACTGATAAATTCTAGGAACATTACTTTGTGAGAAACGTACTTGAAGATCCTCCCAAATTTCTTTAGCCGTAAAGAAATATGAAAAGCTATTTCTAATTTCAGTAGAAATAGAGTTTAATAGCCATGTAACGACCATTGTTGGGCTTGCTAATCAGGCCTTAACTCCACATTAGTATGATATTGTCCGCTTTGAGCCGAGCTGGCACGGATTTGTTTTTGGGTCACTTCCAAAAGGCCTCATACTAATGGAGTTATATGCTTGCTTATATACTAGCAATCTGCCCCTCCCACAACTGATGTGGGACAACTCCTAACAATCTCCCCCTTCACAGATTGGGCTTAACACCTGCCAAATCTACCTCCTTCAGTGTGACCAGGCTCCCTCTTGACCCATACTGGAAGTCTATCTGGCCCTCTGCCTCCTCCTAGGCCCATACAAGAAGGCTCATCTGCCTCCCCCTTAAGACCATCCAAGAGTAGCGCATCTGCCGCTTCCTAGGCCCATCTGGGAGTCCATGATTGATTGTTATGGACCGTTATAACCATAGCTCTGATACCACTTGTTGGGCTTGCTAAGCATGCCATAACTCCATATTAGTATGATATTGTCCGCTGTGGGCCGAGCCCGCACGGATTTGTTTTTGGGTACGTCCCAAAAGGCCTCATACTAATGGAGTTATCTGGTCGCTTATATACTAGAAATTTGCCCCTCCCACAATCGATGTGGGACAACTCCTAACAATCTCCCCCTTTACACATCGGGCTCGACACCTGTCGAATCTTCCTCCTTCAGTGTAACCAGGCTCTCCGTTGACCCATACTGGAATCCATATGGCTCTTTGCCTCCCCTTAGGCTCATACTGGAAGGCCCGTCTACCTCCCCCTTAAGCCCATAAAAGGGTAGCCCATCTGCCACTCCTAGGCCCATCTGGGATTCCATGTGAGATTGTTATGGACCGTTCTAACCATAGCTCTGATACCACTTGTTGGGCTTGCTAAACAGGCTATAACTCCACATTGTATGATATTGTCCGCTGTGGGCTGAGCCCGCACGGATTTGTTTTTGGGTACATCCCAAAAGGTCTCATACTAATGGAGTTATCTGTTTGCTTATATACTAGCAATATGCCCCTCCCACAATCGATGTGGGACAACTCCTGACAACCATATCATTACAACGCATCCATTGAGAGTGAAGATTAGACGTAATTGTAGGTTGAATAATTGTTCCATCAATTAGTCCCAATTTCATTTTTGTAAACAAAGCAAGTTTGATAGCACGACTCCATTGATGGAAGTTTAGTTCATTAAGCGATTGAGTAACGAGTGACATACCAGGATTATCGGAGCTATTAAGAAAGAATGGATTATTCTAATCAAGAATAGTTGCAGCAGCGGTGTTTGTAGATGTTGACGCCATAGTAGCACCTCGATTTGATACAACAGCAGAGTAACGCGCACGATTCATAGAACGAAGAAGATACACCAGTCACAGATCTTGAATTCAAGCTCTGATACCATGACAGAATTGTAGATGGAGATGTATACAGAAAAAGTGTATGTATATTAAAGATGATTAACTTGTTACAATGTATCTTAAGAAAAGGAAAGAACACAATAGAGAGAGATACAATATATGCTGCTATCAAGACTGCTAAAACTCTAACTAACTTTGACTTTGACTGTAACAGAATGCCAGCTCAGCAAGTAGGCTGAGTCAGCTAACTCAGATGACTTGCAGTGTCAGCTGACTGTGTAACAGGTTCAACCTCTATTTTGGTTATCCCCACTCACAACCGTCAATAATGATTTTTTTACCAAAAGAACTAGTAATAAGACATATGAAACAACTTACTTTGACCTCATCACCGCCTCGACCAGCAGATGCAAGGAACCAAGCATTGACAATCTTTTTTATGTCCCGCTATAATCTTGTGTGAAAATCCTTGAACATGGTTGATCCTCCAGATAACACTATATTCTGAAACAAAAATTAAGTATCATGAGCAAAAAATGTAGTAAAAACATATATAATAATAGTAGACGCAACCTTGCAACACCTTAAAGGCTTCCACCCAGCTTGGAGGCCTTTGAGACGCCTGGTTTCAGGTACCTCAATATACAATCAATTGGATAATATAAAACTAAATACATCATACTACCCTTTAATTTCCATCATAATTGCAGAATTTCAAAAACTTTAATCTTACAGGGAAATAGGTAGTGACAGCACTCATAGATAAGATATTAACCCCCCCTCCAAGTTGGCATTTCGCATATGAGTGCCACTACAGCATACATAAAACACAGTGACCAACTTAACAACCTCATTATGTCAGACATGTTTCTACTTCATTTCATACAATCACCAAAAACACAAGTCAGTGTTTCATGTGCAAATTGATGGCCTTATTCAAGAAATCTTTTTGCTAAAATACAATTATAGAATTTTTAATTTCCCCTGCAAATATAACCAATTGGCAGATTTAGTCACAAAACAAAAGTGTTGCGGAACAGAAATTAGGGTTGCGGCTGCAATTAATGCTAGGGTTTAAAAGCGTAGAGTTTTATTGGCTGCACTTTTGTTCGGGACTACACGGTCCTTACGAGATGCCTACGTATCTCTGTATTGTAGAGAATCAAGCCAAGATGTAGTTCTTGAGATGGGGGTACGGCCCCTTATATAGGCGTTGAGCCTAGGGTTTGATAGGAGTTCGAAGATTTGGTGGACAAGTCTTCTTCATGGATGGTAAGTCTGAGACCTGTGAGGCGGTGGATCTAGATCCTTCCTCTTATCGGCCTGATACTTGTGGTTGGACATGGAGTCCGCGTGGCCTTAGCGGGCTTTTGGCCGTGGTTGTGACTGGGCCTTGAACATGAACAGTCTTTGTCCGTGTTCATGTCTGGGCCTCGGGTGTTTTATCACTCATAATTAATACATCATTAATTATGTCTTAAGGATTACTTTTTAGCCATATCATTTGCCCTCCAACTTTCGGGAAACCTCTCAGGTTTTGGAAAGTTACAATGGAGGTTATACTGGTCATTGCTTGACTTAGATCTGTTTCGTCCCTTCTTGGGTTCGGTCATGTTGCGAACGGTGGTGTGACCTACGCATTCATAGTGACTTTAGATCTGTAATATGATGCTTTGAGCCTTTACTTGGGCCAATTAAGCGACGTTTTGTGATAAATGACCCTAATCGGGGCTTCTTTGTAATTGTTTCTTGCCTTTTAACCTTAACAAGGGTTAATTATAGGGCAAAAGTACTTAATTGACTCTAATCAGGGCTAATCGGCCTTAATCGAGGCTAAGTTCCAAGTACTAGTTGTTAATTAACCATAACAAAGGTTAATCTTAAACTAGAAATCACTAATTTGCCCTAATTGGGGTTAATGGCCCTAATCGGGACTAATCAGCCTTAATCGAGGCTAATTGTTTCCTTAATTCCACTAATTATTCTTAATTTTAACTAATATTGAAATATAGGAATTTTCATTTTTTACGAATTTTCAGTGGATTTTATGGTCGATAATACGTCTCGGCCTTGACAGGACTTCATGCTGTGAAGTCAATAACTTCTGGTTGGCCGACTCTGGTCGACCGGGGAGTCGTGGATGTCCCTCGGCTTTGTCGTCGTCGACGCGTCGCGTCCACGGACCGTTTTCGAAAATGATCATTTTTCCGTTGCGGAGAAATTTTCTTTCGAGAAGTACTTTACTTTTTCGCCAGCCTCGAGGCTCCATGGTGCTCTGGCCGGCCCCTCTTGGTCGGCCGGGCTCCCATGGACGCCTTCGGGCGTCGTCGTGGCCGTCGCGTCGCGTCCACGGACC
>PHNY01059428.1:0-12770 GCA_003724115.2 Anethum foeniculum
GGAGCTTTTTCACTAAATTTCGTAAATAATATCATAATAATAAAGTTCACACAAACATCTTGCCAAGATAAAAAAGCCCCATAAAGTATTTTTCTTAATGGCCAATTTGAAAGAGCAGTTGTAGTCAGATGACTTTTAGAAGATTCAAACCATATATATCCAAGACTAACTTAAATATATTGAGATAAATTTCCGTTCGGAAAATATTTCCTCTTTGTTTCCTTCTGTCTGCCACATTTATGCGTAAGAACACCTCCCAAACATAAGCTTTGAGTTTTGCCAGTTAGGAATATATGAAAAACATTCATAAACTTTAAGTAAGATGTTTCCTTATGTATAACAATCATTTCACGGAAAAAATAAAGTATCACCATACCACTTGTCAACTCAAGGATAATCATATAGTTCTTGAAGTTTAATGACATGTCAAAAGAAAGAGAATAACTACACACATAAACAATGAACACATATACATATATTATAAGTTCAAAGTGTAACTATTGTTATACCTGAAATAAGGTCTTTCTTTCCCGTTTCAGATGTTAACCGATACCACTGAATTGAACATTCTGACAGTTCTGGAGCTACATTGGAACATGGCTGAATTAGCAAATAAGAGCCCAGAGCTTCAGTCCCGTCTAGTTCATATAAGTATGGTGTGTTCTGTTCAGCCCTCTTGCTTGTTGCCAACTGAAAATTAATAAGAGATCAGAGTCAACATCTATCTATATAATATGATTATTTGTCATGAAATATCGAGTGTCTGTTATAGAACTTAACGTAGCAATTTACTTGTATTACTATTATGCAGGAAAGGGATTAAAAGAAGAATAGAGGAACAAAAAAATTAAAAAAAAAAAATAGATTTGGTGGATTAACGGCAGAAAACCCACGAAACCCCAATCCAACCACAGAAGAACCATGTCCCTGGGATTTCTTAGACAACAATCTCAACATCAAATCACTAATCAAAATCTTCAAAACGTCAGGAAATTCCAGAAATAAATTATTTAGTTAAAAATAGTTTGTGCAACACTCCCTCTCAATCGTACGATTGACCAGACAAACAGAGAGCAGACAAACAAACAAATACTAAAATTATATGGAGTAATCAGCTAAACTACAACCTTAAGGTGCTAGAGGAAGGCCACAACTGAATTCAATACTATTCAAAAGTTGTAAAGATATCTTTTGTAATAAATGCTTGTGGCTAACACTGCTTGTCCGCGGTTGAGCCTAGACATTAGACAACAAGGAAGTTGTAAAGATATGGGGACTGTCTGTGAGAGAGCTCACTGATTATAATACAGAAAGGAAAAATACAGTGTTTCGTCAAAAGTTACTTCTATTAATGATAGTATAAACATAGATGTTAAGCTTATCACCAAATGTGTACCTCTTATTATCACTACCACTATAGTAACCACTCATTAGCCCATAAAAACTACACGAGAAAAATACTAAATAAATTATACAAAATCTTAAAAGGAATCAAAATAACCAATTACATCCATCTAACACTATACCACCTTAGTGAAGACATGATTATACTGGACGAGTACCTCTTTCTGAAGCTGGAGTGAATGCTTGGACTTCTCCACTAGCTGGATTCGTAGTGCATGAAGCTCATGTTCCATATCCATAACCTGTGTAATCATGTTTGGTCAATAATGAATGTCAAATCAGGAAATTAGTATCTGCAACTTCAAAATAATGGGACAGATGATCATCCTTTGGATAAACACGCCCTACAGCTTGGTTATTATGCTAGCTTAAGTTATTTTCTCACACAGAAAAATAAATCCAAAAAGGTAGTTCCCTGGAATTTGTCTCACTGCAATTTGAAATAAAAACAAGTGATACAAGTTAAAAATGCATAAAATTACATTTTAATGACGAAATATATCAAAAAAATTCTGTAATTACTGACTGTAACATTATTACATTAGGATCATCCTAAGTTAATTAGGTTTTGGGGATGAGCAAGTATACCTTCAAGCTTCATTGTAATGGATAATAAATCAGCGTCATAGATACATCTTATTTTAAGGATTGACAGCAAACTGCAGCCAGGTTAGAATTTCAGGGGGCACAGGGCCAATCTCCCTGATCTCATTCACTTCTTTATATGATTCTCTTAATTGTTTTATCATGGTGTACCAAGTCAACAGCCTAAATAATTTAGCTTCGAAGGGTACAGTGTTGGATGATAGTCTAACAAAATCTGTTACCGAGTTTGGTTAGAAATATGCAAGATAAAGCAACTAACCCTTAGAAATATGTATTTGTGTCCTTCACAAATACATAAACAGTTGGCCAATAACCAGAATTGTTCACTACTAGAGATAATAATGTATATACAGGTCAAAGTATAGAACTTTTGTTTCTTTTTGCTGCTATCATCTTGAGAAGAGGAAAAGTATACCTTGCTTGGCTGATGCAGCATTTTGATTCGTCTGGCCTCCTGCACCTCCTTCATTAGCTCCTCTATGTCCTAAACATGTGGCACAGGAAATATCGATTAGTGTGAACATGAAAGATATGTCTAGACCCGCAACCACTAGCGATGGGCACAACACAGCAGCAAGCATAAATTGAATACTAGAAGGTGGACAAAGTAATGGGCTTAGAAGGAGTTCAATTGAAAAATAAATAAATGTAACTGCTACCATTTCTCATAAAGGTAACAAAAGAACCTAGAACTCTATACATATTGTTCTTCCAAACAGAATAGTGAGGGGAAAATTGATTCAGTAAAATTTATATAGCTGCAGAAACTTTATGATTGGCACCATTTATAGTTAGACCTCTTGATCTATGTACTATGAATTTGTGATGCTGACCCTCAGGAGATTTCAAGTCCTAAAATCTACAGAAACAACTTAAAAAACAAAGTCAGATCGAGCCAACCCACTTTTGCATTCATTGTCTAGTATTTTGGTACCAAACACAAATCTATGGCATTGGCCCTGTTTGGCAATTAGCGGTTAGCTGTTAGCGATAGTGGATTGAATTAGTTGTTTTGACTAGCGGATTAAAATAGCTATTTTGAATGAAAACATTTGATAAATAGCTGTTTGTATTTAAACTAGACACATACCGATTCTCTAATTGAAAAAGCCCGAGTAGCTTTTTCATAATTAGTTGATTGGGTACAAACACCTATTTCAATCCGCTAACTTGCAAACACCAATATTATGGCCTGTTTGATAACAAGGATTTCATTTCAAATCCTGGATTTCATCAAATCACGTGTTTGGGTAGTAAGAATTTGGATTTGGAATTTGTTCAAACCGAAGACACGTAAAGAACAAATTTAAAGATTGGCATCTGAAATACCACCCTATTACACGTCATTTCAAATGAAATTTGTTAGACAGAATTTTTTTCCCAAAAATTTTACCTAGAAATTTTGCCAGGCCCGGAAATATTTTCTAAGAATCTTTCTCGGAAAACTTTTTCCGGGATTTTTTCCGCAAAAATTTTTCTGAGAATATTTTTCAAGAAACTATTTCCTGAGAAGATTTTCGAACTATTTTTCCCTGGAAATTTTTTTTCGAAGAACTTTTTTTCAGGAAACTACTGAGAAACTTTTTCTAAGAAACAATTTTCAGACAAATGTGGTTCAAGGACAATGTAGTTTTCACGTGCCTCGAATATCTTTTCGGTATATTTTTGTTCTTGTATTCTTGATTGCAGGCAACTCTTTCTCTATACTCCTTAGAAGCAGAAAAAACGTTCTCGAACTAAAATTAAAATTCGTAAGTTTCCAAACAGGAGATTTGGAATCCAAATTCTAAATTTCAAATTTTAGATTCGAAATTCTGGATTTCAAATGAAATAAGTGTTTCCAAACGCTACCTTAGAGGATTCATCTATTCAAACCTCTAATTTGGTTCAATCCACTAATTTGTTTTCAAACTATAACTCCCAAACACGACCATTGTATATTTGGAGCTATAAATATTAGATTTAAATATGTTGTTAAGGAGTATCGAACTCCTGACCTTTGGTAGTGACGTAGTGTACATTCATAAGATGTCCGTTACATTTGTTTACATATAGGATACAATGGCAAGTCCAGGAATACATATTTCTACAGATGAACATGGTCAAACCTTTGCCTGACATGCAAGATCCCTACCATCATATCCATTTTTCTTAGTGAAAGGATACCAATCAACATTAAATGACAAGACAAAATAGGAAGGAAAGCTTAAACCCTGCCAACCTAATTTCCTTTTTTGTCAAAGAAGCAATGTCCCTTTTAAATTAAATATTTAAACCCTTCTAACCTGATTTCCTGTTGCTTTAGACATCCTTTCATGTTCCTGAAGAGCTTCTTCCACCCTCTGCACTGCTGTTCTAGCATTCTCAATCTCTGCTCGAGCAAAAGCTCTTTCTTCATCAACAAGCTTCTTGGCATCTTCTGACGCCTGTTTGAATAAGTAATTTATTTAAAGAAAATCAAACAAGCTATACAACTGTGTGACCGACCTAATCTATGTAACTAAGGGAATGCTAGTTTTTGGATACAACTTTTAAAGAAGATCTAAAGATCAGTAATAGATGAATTACATTAAGTTGCTAGATAAGCATGTATATCTGGAAAAATTGAATCATTTGGACTATGTATAATTCTTTATAATAGACTGGACTGACACCATAACCAAACAACCCTCTTTGTACATGCTTATACATGTCAAAGTATTGAGTAGAAAGATCTGGCTAAGAGTTTACCATGGCATGATGTAGCAATGAAGTTACAGTCTTGAAGAATAATGCTGCTACAACATGAAAATACAAAATCTAGGTTCCAAAATGAAACAGAGACATAAAAAGAACCCTAAATTTATGAATGAGCTCTTAAGTTGTAGAATTTTGCATTGTACACACTGCTGCTACTAGATCAGAAAAGTTCTAAGAGAAATGGCTCTTCATTTTCCATTTTAAAATGATTATTTCTAAGATTCAGATTCTATTATATCTTTATACCGCTGATAATTATTTTAACGTCGCCAACGCAAAACATATGAACTCTGCACCACCAGTGAAATCATATAAAACAGGTGCTGGTGTGTTAAGTTGTTCAGAATTATGTTATGCAATAACCACGAAGAAAACGATTAAAGTACATCAATCAATTTATTATGAATGATAATAAAGAGGACAAGGACATAAGAGTCGTAAATATATACAAATTAACATGCAAGGATATACCTTCTTCAGAAAATTCGCCAGCTTCTTTACTTCCGTCTTCTCCTGAATCAGCTCTCCCTCTCTTTGAGTCAACTGAACTGCTAAAGCTTCAACCTGGAATGACTACATTTTACTCTTTTTTCCAGGTACATATATATTAGAAGTATAGGTGTAGCGGAGATTAATGTGTATCATAACAGTCAATTAATGTAACAAAGGAACCAGTGGAGTTCAATTAATGCTACATAAAGATAAGCCAGATCAAATCAATGTGCCAGAATAAGGAAGGAAAATAAATTTGAGAATTGAAGTCTCTTGATAGTTATTAGTGCAAAAGAATAAAGGAGAGCATCCCAGCAGTACTATGTAAGTTGTTTCTATCGTTGATAGATTAGCTTACTCAACTAATATGTTTCACTAAGTAATTATCCTATATAAAACCCAACAGGATGATGAGGCTTCCACAAGAAAGGAATTCAACTTTCTCTGCGAGGGTCCTCGAGTGGTAAAAGTTTAGTTTACATAGACAAATGAATGATACTTGAGTATAACATCGAACTAACCATAGCAATAGCCTCTTCTACATCATCTTTGTTTCTACCCGCCACACGTCCTCTGAGAGACTCAAGAGCGTCTCTGAGATTTTTTAGAAGCACATGTTTCTCCAAAGAAGCTGCCTCTCTGAGCCTAGCCTGAACCATTAAATTATAACTTGAGAAATATGGCTTGCTTACTTTGGGAATATAGATGGTATGAGCAAAAGAAAATCAGATCCTTTGTGTAAATCATCATTTGTACAGCACACACATGTATACACTATAACAAGTCGACAAGTGTTTAACTAACTGCTGTGAAATTACTGGAAATATTCGTATGCACGTCAATCACATTTAACTTTAAGTAAAAAAAACTAGCAAAGCTTAAAGGAGCAATTTTACTAAGTTGCCATATGGAAAAAGACATACGTGAGCTAAGATTATTGGATCTAAAAAACACATTCAGTAACAAATGGCATTACAGATCACAGAACAGATATAACATAATTTACGTGAATGTCCATATTAAGCAATAGCAGAACCTCATCAGACAACTTGGCAGCAGCAGCCAAGCCCTTTTCAAATTTACTGGCAAGATCACGAACTGAAAGGCGTTTTTGTTGTTCCAGCAACTGAGCAGTCTCGCGTGCAACAACTTCTTTCATTGATAACACCTTAAGATCTTCCTTCACCTCAACAATCTGGTTATTAGCACCAATTTTGTAATTTGGAAACCGACTAGAAGCAAAGATAACATCAGCCGAAACTGGCGGAACTGCCTCCCTTCTCATTGAATTTCCAAAATCACGACTAACCCTAGTCATTATGTCAGTGTCGCCACTTCTGACAATAGAATTATCCACCATTAATTAGAAGCAAAATTCTATTAGTAGTTAAATGACACTATAATTTAAGTTGCAGAATTTGCATTATAATATGGCTTCTCAATTCTCATAGAGTGTGTGAATGCAACGAATCTACTCTAAAAGAAAAAAAGAAAATATCATACATATATATAGGCAGATATAAAATACATTCATTAATAAATACACAAACAGTGAACAGCATTTCAGGATTCTAAGACAAAAGCACACCAATCATCCAACAAAATCCCATAAAAATTAAATTCCCAATTATACAACATAGTCAAATTTCAAGCACCCATATATTTGCTACAAAATTATTAAAAAAAAAAACAGAAAAAAAAAAAATCAAACAGATCAATCAGTACAATCCAAGAAAAACACATAAATCAAAAACTAACATCCACCCACAACACATTTCACCTCAAAACTGAAACCAACAAGTCAAAGTTTTAAAAATACTTAAAACCCATCAACAATAGATACAAAAAGTGAAGAATAGTACTTACAGTTGATGCAAATAGTACCAAACCAAACACAAAAAGATCAAAACTTTGGAGTCTTTGGCTATGATTCTTGGATCAGTATCCAAAAAAACAAAAGAAAAATAAATAAAATTTGAACCAAAGAAGTAAAATATCAAGATTGGTTTTGTTTGCTTTTTAAAAAGCTAGAAGAAAGCAAGGGCGCCCCTACACACCAAAACACACACTTGAGTTTGAAGACAGTGGGTGGGAGCTAGTGTACTTTTTAGTTCAACTTTTTTTGTTGACCATATTACCCCTAACCATGCTGATATTCTTCACATGGAAAAGAAAATCGGACAGGCATAAGTTGTGGATAGAGTTAAGGGTATTTAAGTCATTTTAGAAACCTAAAACTGTACAGCCCGTGAAGTAGTTTAAGTTGCTGTCCAAATCGTTAAACCCGTTATTTTGTAAAATAATGTTTTTAATTTTACTCGTGCACAAATTATTTAGTTATGGAAAGTAAATTGATTCGTTGTTCAAATTTTTGAACTAAATGTTACTTATTTCGAATAATTAAAATTTAAATTTCAGAAAATTTTACATTTATTAAATTACTAGTTTGCCACATTTTTTGAAATATCATATTTTTATGTGTACGAATAATTACATAAAATAAAAACACAAGACAAAAGGCCCGGTTTTTTCATAAACGAATCGGGCCGAACATTTTCCAAAATACGAGGCTCGTACTAGGCCCACAGGCCGGGCCTTTTTGCCAGATCGGGCTGAACCTAGCTTTTATCCGCACTTTTTTATATAAAATATTAGTTTATATTTTGTGACTCGATGTGTGAATAGTTTAGGTACCGAAAAAATAATATCTCAAACTGTGAGAGAAAGTAGTTTTGGATACCGAAACAAATAATATTCTTTAATATTACATTCAATAGTTATCAATTTTTAATATTACAGTCAACGATTCTTTAACCTAAAGAAATAATAAATGTTATTTACTGTAACAAATCGACAAACGAACCAAATATACCTTAATTGCTTCTAATTATATAATATAATTTTTAAAAATTTATGAAATATACTGTATATTTTAAATTTTATATAAAAAATCATATTTTTAACAGGACTTTTTATAAAACTCGGGCTTATCCGAGCTGAATCGGACTTTTATCGTATCTTTTCTAGAATCGGACTTTTATCTGAACTTTTTTAAATCCTGGGTTTTATCCGTATTTTTTGAGTTTCGGACTGGACCGAATTTTCAAGAAAACAAAAAGGCTCGTTTAAGGTCTGCGGGCTGGACCGAACCGGACCAGACTTTTCTCTGAATCGAGTTTTTCAAGCTTTTATCCGAATCGGATCAAATTTCGAATTTTGAATTTCTTAAACATCTCTAATTACCTGCTACTAATGTCAGTTTTATTTATATGATACATTATATATGTACATAATTTGTGTGTCACTTCTTGAGGTTGGGAAAAATCAATATACTTATATAAAGGAGAAGACGGGGGCATTTATGTGGCGCCTCTTAGATCCCGTTCTATTTTCGAATTTTCTCAATTTTTTGAATTAAAAAATATTAAAAACTACAATTACCTAAATTATAGACGATAAGATAAGTCAGTTACTGAAAACTCCCTAAGATTGCTCATGCATATCAATTACCCTATTATACTATTAACTACACATAGAAAGTTTTGCATATATTACCAATTGTACTATTAATTACACATGAAAAGTTTTGCATATAATATATCAACCGTTTATGTAAATTGTATTCATTCACTCTTCATGTACAATGGCTAGCTATGCAATTGCCCTCTATTTCCTGCTAGCGACAGTGCTTCTTACCACTCTGAAAGTTGAAGCTAGAGAGAGCAGATTATTTCCCAAGTTCAATCCACAAGTAGACCAACCATGATCAGAAATCAATAATTATAATGACGAGACGGATATTACCCACGGAAGAATTCATCGCAAACATTAACAAAGATTCTATGGAAACTAATGGATTATCTCGAGATTTCGGTAACGTGACCGGTGCCACGAGATGATAAGGAAAAGGATAGTGACGATGTTTACTACTTTAACAAGTTGAAACTCACAGAAGGGATGTGCAACATGGATGTATCAGTGAATGATAGATTTGATTTAACCGCAGAAGAAGGAAAATTCTTAGACAAAGAAGGCAAGAAATGGCTATTGTCAGGGCCGTTCCGTACCTTTTGAGGGTCTAGGGGCGAATTGAAAAAATGGGCCCTAGCTAACTTGTTAAGCTAAATCTAACAAAGTAAAAATCGTAATAACACGGACTCAAAATTTAGTCAACTTGAATTAGAAAACTAACTAAATAAAATAACTAAGTGTTAAATAATAATAAATTATGAAAGGCAATTTCGTAAAGAGCTCTTGATGTGAAATCTGAGATGAGCGAATCAACATCAATGTTCTCTGACATGTTTTTTTCGATACACAACATTGAGAGTTCATTTAATCTCTATGTGACATTGATGATCGTAAATAAATTTTCAACATCTTAAATTTGAAAAGTTTATTTCAACTGATGATACAGTCACAAATAGACAAATGCTGATACTAAGGTTCGATAAGTAATTGCAATATAAGAAAAACAGTTCAAAAATTTAACAAACTCAAGAATCTCAACTATAACATTAGAACAAGCACATAAATTTCAGCTTATCTATTTCTTGTACAAGAGCATCTAATTCATAGTCTGATAGTCCATTACAAGAGAAAGTAGATACCAAATTAAAGCGATATCTCTTCAATTCATCACATTTCAAAGAGGGTTAGAGAATCAAGTAAAAAATGATAAGTTATCTTAACTTTTTATTTCACTACTTGGATCGATGTGTACCACTAATATTACATGGACTAAATAATTTTTGGGCCCCTAAATTTTTTGGGCCCAGGGCGGTCGACCTGGATGCCCTCCCCTTTGGGCCGGGCCTGGCTACTGTACAAGTTACAAGAAAGATGATGAGAATGTGCATGTAAAGGAGGCACAAGGGATGAGTGATACGAAAATTTTGGAAAATAGCAAGTACTACTATAAACCTACGACGGATAATAGAGACCAGGGGGAGTATAATGAGTATTTTGGGAATAGTGATTTCACGTCTAAACATGTTGTATTTCGACCTTTCAAAGACTTCGAGTTTGATCCTCAAAATTAAATGGTATTTGTTCCTTAATCAGCGTCATTTGAAATTTGCAAGAGTCAAGTTGATTATTGATACTTTAGAAACATTATAATGCTTATGATTTGTAAGATCTATTCTATTATATAAATACATGTAATCTTTGTTATTTACACTGGTCTTTGTGTTTATTTGTTATAATAAATCGTGGATGAAAGTTAATGATTTGCAACATCTTTTTGTAAATATTTATATATTTTTGCCATGCATGACGTTGCCATCACAACACCGAATGAATGTATGGTATTTAAATTTAAGCAATTAACCTTTATTATTTTATATCAATTATAGTGAAAAAGATGTTGTACTATCATATTTAATAATAATAATAGTAATAATAATCAATATTAAATTTTTTTAAAAAAATACTACTATAATGCCGCTGCGAAGCGCGGCTTATTGTTCTAGTATTCTACTAATCAACTAAGATGAATTTGAGAGAGAAACCGTACCGTAATCATTCACGTGTGGTTTCAAAAATTGAAAATCAAAATCACACCCAAAAAAAATTGGTTCGGTATGGTTTTAAAAAGTGTGGTTTCGATTTTAGTGATGCGATTTCGGTTTAAAAATCAATATATAAAAAATTATAATATTTTTTATTAGCATTCAAATAATGATCAAATATGATGTGAATGATGAAATTATCAAATTTCATTAATTAAAAAATTATCACATTGTTAAATTTGCTAATTTTTTGTATAAGTTTTACAAATTACACTTGCTTTTATAATAGTCATCTCACAAGTTGGATTGCTCGTGTACTTCTTATTAGTGTTATTTTTGCATCTAACTTTTAACATATTGTTTCGGTACTAATAAGAAGTAATTGACCGTTACTAAAAAATTGAGAAAATGTGTTACTAAAAAACATTCTATAAATATTCTTATAAATATTTTAATAATTTGGTGATGTTCGGTTTTATCGGTTTGGTTTCGAATGAAAACCAAAACCAAACCATAGAAATGTGATTTCTAAAATTCGAAACTCGTAACCAAACCAATAACCAATGGTACAGTTTTTTTGGTACAGTTTTTGCATTTTTTTTGTTCGGTTTTGATTTTTAATTCAATTTCTGCTCATCCCTAAGCATAATGAGTTTAAGGATATAATCCAAGTCATCAATTTTTTGTAAATGTGATTTAAAGTGTCTAATTTATACCAATAATTAATCAAATAGTTAAAAAAAATGAAATCTTTTGGATTTTTATTATACAAAAATAAAAAGAAGTAATGCAGATATCTTGTATAACTAACTTATAGCTCGTGCAGATATCTTCCCGAACAAAAGACTGCGTTCGAAAATCATAAAATCAATCAACTCTAAAATTAACTGATTCATAACATCCTCAGTTCCTCTTGAAAAAAAGGCTGCTCTCTAAAATCATAAAATCAATCAAGTATTCTAAAATCATAAAACCAATCAAACAATAACATATATTCAAAGGTTTAACAAAACAAATAGTGAAAAAACTATCGTACTATGCAAAATAAAATTTGAAACACAAATACTAATGAAAGTAACAAACATAAATTACTTAAATTTAAATATTAAATAATACCTTTATAATTAAATAGTCTCAATAATAAAACGAACCTCTAAAACTAACCGATTCACAGTATCCTCCGTTCTTTCTGGACAAAAGGCTGCATTTCGAAAATTATAAAATCAATCAAACATTCTAAAAATTAATAAAATAATAACATACACTTAAAGACTTAACAAAATAAATAAAAATAAAATTTAAAACACAAACGCTAATTTTCATGAAAATTGTCGGATCTATTATCAAAAGCAGACTCCACAACATAATTTGTTAAAAAAAAAAAAGGCTAAGATAAACAACAAAAAATTAATACCGTCAAAGGCATGCAAAATGATATGAAAGTAGAAAGCAAAACTGCACTCAGGGGATTTCTTGCGCCTTCACTTTATGCCAATGCCATAAAGAAGATAATGTAGAGCTGCAAACGAACAGAGCCGAGCCGAGTTTTGTCCGAACCGAGCCGAGCTTAATTATTTTTAAAAACGAGCCGAGCCGAGCCGAGTTTATTAACCGAGCCGAAAGTGATGTTCAAGATCGGCTCGTTAATAAGCGAGCCGAACCCGAGTTTGTTCACGAACAACCGAGTTAAGCCGAACTCGAGTCGAGTTCGAACAAAGTCGAGTTGTCTACTAATAGTTCGCATATATTTTTTAATCGACCAATCTTAAAGTATAATTTATAATATTACAAGTTATATCGAGATCAAATACCAGTCTTATTTACACTCACACTTGTTTCTTAGTCTATACTCCCTCCGTCCAAGTGATTTCTTATCACTTGGATTGGACACGGAGACCAATAAATAAGAGTAAAGTAGTAGAAAGTGTAAGAAAAGTGGGTAAAGTGGTGGGACCTATTAATATTTAAGTAATTGATTAGAGAAATAGTGAAAGTTAGTGGGAAGAAGTGGGTCCA
>PHNY01059527.1:969-12503 GCA_003724115.2 Anethum foeniculum
GATATTCTGTTTTAGTAGATTATTGTGTTTGGTGACGTCAGCTCCTGACCCCGGAGTTGAGGCCGTCACACTTATGCTCGATTTTACTCCCTCTACAGCTACCCGTGTGTGCATGTGCATGAATTCGTATGAATTTTCTAAAATAAATCAGAGTGATTTATTAGGTGCATAAATTATGGAACACAATAATACAAAGTATCATAGTCTCAAAATATCAAATTTTGATTGTTATTATGATTAATTAGATTCGAGTTTGATTCCCTACAACTACATAATTATACAAAATTTATTTAATTTCATCTAGTTTCGGTTCCATATAACTATATAATTTGGTATTTATTTATTTTATACTCTCATCATGTTCAATTCTCTGCAAGTACTAATTTAATAAATTAAATATTTGACATTAATATTTTTATTTCTATCCGTGCAAAGGGTTACATGTTATAAGATTTATTTCTCTGCCAATACTAATTTAATAAATATTTTTAATATCGGAGCTCGTGCGAAGGATTATCAACTTATATGATAAACAAGAAGAAGCTAAAAGTTTTTTTGGTTTGTACAAATAAATCACAAATTGGTGGTCGAGATTGGTGGCAGCAGAGCTTTATTTCGAAGCCAAGAATTTCTTGAACCAATAAACTGAGTCTTTGGCATACCTCCTGAGCTTGTCTTTATAATCAACATAATACAGACCAAACCTTGAACTGTATCCAGCTGCCCATTCCCAGTTATCTAGCAGAGACCACACAAAGTACCCTTTCACATTGCACCCGTCCTCCCTGCCCAGAAGACATAGACAGTTCTAGCTGAACATTTTTTAACAATTTCTTCTTATAAAACATACATGCATTTAGTATTTATGTATGGAGTGAAAATTGTATGTATTGATGGTGATGTTTATAATTCCTTACTTGATAGAGGCTAGTAAATTCGTCAAATAGTCGTTGTGGTATTGAATTCTTTTCTCATCCTTAAGCGCATTTTTAATGGACGTTGAAGGGCTATTTGGATCATCCATTCCTAGTAAAATCGTGAAATATACAACACGGATTTAAGGCCTTATGTTACATCTATCCCAGTTTGTTTAGGTTATATGGTTTACTGATATGGAGTGTATGAAGTATTAAAAGTTTTCACACGAAAATTTCCTACAAATATTTAGAAAAAAATAAAAATTCCCTCCAAACAGTATTTACCACAGATATTTACCATTTTCAGTAATTATGACCGGAGGATTCCCGTATCTTGTCTTTATGTAATTCATTAGGCTTCGGATTCCATGAGGTACTATGTATAACCATCCAGAATTTGCCTGCAGTTCAGAGTTATAAACTTTAAAATCAAACTTGATATTTATAAGGGAAAAGAACACGAAATATTATGTCACTGGCTATAAGGTCTACAGGAATACATACCCTTCTCTCACTTATAGGTTTCCCATTTCTGAATGCTGGAAAAACAAATAACATCTCAAAAGTTAGATAATAGATTGCCATTAGGATCCAATATTGTAAATATTTAATAAGTGTTATACAAGATGATAATGTAAGAAGGTTGTTGTTTATGTACTAAGAATCAAAGTATGACTATGAAAATTCGAAAACATACGAAGGATAATAGCACCATTATCTGATATTGAGTCATTAAGCAAAATGCCAATGATGTCACTTGAATTGTTCTTGGCGTACCAAGTTGTATAGTGATTTATGCCAACAAAATCCAAGCTACCCTTAAGAAGTCTGGATTGAGCTTTTGAAAATCTAGGTAATCTGCTTCCTACTCTAGTTCTCATTGAGCTGGGATAATCCCCAAATATCAAAGGATCAACAAACCTGAGCATTTTGGTAGTAAGTCTCTAAAGAAATACATAGCATTTAATAGGAGAATATTGGAATATGAGAATTTCGCTAATATTTTGTTGTGATTAATAGAGAAGATCTTACCAGCCTAATTGAAATTCTATTGCTCGTTGTGTAGCCTGTATGTCTTCTGTCGAGTTTGTTGCAGATTCATACCAGAAACTATCAAAAGCTAACCCCACATGTCCATGTTGTTTTCCCTGTGAGCGAAGAAGATAAATTGTTTACAAATTATTGTTACACAACGAATTGAAGCACATATAATTTAGATAGCCAAACTATTGTCTAATTTATCATGCCACGTGCACCAATTGCAATGTGCAAGGTCTACCTTGTATTTGTTTCTGTAAATATTCATGGTAGTTGCATGAGCAAGAAGAACATTATGACCAACTATGTAAGGTTCTGTAGCAGAGTTTCCTGCTCTGCAGAATAGGTGGAAAAAAATTGAGCATCGTCCTGGAGCCTGGAGACCAAAGTCATAGCCTTGTGTTGCAAAAATGTGTGGCTCATTGAAAGTCATCCAGTACTTTACTCTGTCACCAAATTTTTGGAAGCAGGTCTTCGCGTATGCGGCAAAGTCATCTCTATGATAACAATCAATGATATGTTCCACTTAATTTTAGTCAAGATAATACATAAGTTCTAAATAAGTATAACCGATGCATGTGAAAATTGTTTACATTATTTGGGAGTTGAGCCATCCTTGGTATTTGTCTTGTAGTGCTTGAGGCAAATCCCAATGATAAAGGGTGACATATGGTTTAATTCCTGCATATTGTATTCCGTCAATTTAGTCTCCATATTTTTTGCATGACTTTTGAGCAAGATAGTCTTTAAAAAAGAAATCAGTAAATATTAAATAAGAATCATGAGATTACTATAAAATTTGTAGGTATCATTCAGGAGCACCTTTATCGAGTAATGCATTGATCAGATTATTGTAATGATCGACTCCAGCTTGATTGATTTGTCCACTTCCATCTGACAAACATAAACGCAGTCTTCACATTGTTGATTAATAGTATAGGAAGATAAGACATAAAATCGCAGTATCATCGCCGCTGTATTTTCTCATATAGTGAGAAATGTCAACATATAAAGGGTAACAAAATTATAAAAACTGACGAGGATAGACAAACTATGAAAGGCACTAACCTGGAAAAATCCTAGACCAAGCAATTGAGAACCGGTAAGCATCCATACCCATATCTTTCATAAGTTGAATATCTTCCTATTTAAATAAACTAGCTTTATATACTACTTCCCTTGTTACTTAGATTAATAGTAGAACAAGTAAGCTTACATTGTAGAGATGATATTGATTCACCGCAACATCAGCATTACTGGAATCAAGCACCTTTCCTGTAATACTAATCTCGGTCAGGATTTAGTACTCGGTCAAACAACTAGATCGTAATTGGCTACTTGTCTATAAACTTTCTATTATTTTCAGACTTCATTTAATTATATTTTTGTATAAGTTAATTGTCTATAAATAAAATAAAAATCTGGAAATGAGGGTGCTTATTTCACACGATACTCAAGGTCTACTTGCTGTTTGCAAGTTCATGGGTATGTACCTCTCAAAATAATATTTTGATGAAAAATTTATGATAAGGTTGCTTATGTCAGGAATTTCCCTATACAATTTTCATATACGTTGTTCTTTTGAGACCCTGCTAATATCAGCTTATCATGGTTTTTAAAGTAGCTTTCAAAGATAGGAGCTTAAGAATTTTGGTTTCTTAAGTTACATTGCACATAAATGAAGAAATATCTTTAAATATCTGTAACTTTTAAACTTTGAAATTAATATTTCGTAGTATGATTGATACCAGATAAATGTGCAAACTTGTCCCAGATGGTTTGTCCCCTTCCGTCCTCCATCACTGCTCCCTCGTACTGAAGATTGTGCACAAATCAGAATGGTAAAAAATGGTAGAGCATGTGTTTAATGCCAAAGTTAGACAAAGACACAATAGCAACATATTGTATGAACATAAAAAATTAGATTTATCTTACGCATCACTATTATGTGCATCAGGTAATCTACATATATTAGATGTTTAGCACCACACAGATTCACGGTTGAACTTCAAGGATCACATATTGCACAGACAATAATACACATTGCATATATGTTGTTGAACTTCTAAAAATTTTCAAGAATTAAAATTAAATATGATACTTCTAATTTTTTTTCAATTTATGACTTTATGACATTTTATTTATAGGTTGTCACTCTAAATCATAAGAAAAGCACTTTGAACCATCAACAGAACCAAATAGTTCAAGTCCATTCACATAAGCTATCCAAACTACCCATGAAGAAAAAAAGTAAACATAGTTTCTGAATGCAGATCAATTACTACTAAATACATTTCATGTAATTACAATAATATCCCTTTAATTTGCATCCAAGCTCCAAGCTGCTCAACAGACATTCAAAACACATTAACTACGTTTGACATTTTTCTTTAACCCGAAGTTTGGCATTTATTATTCTACAAATTTATATAATCTACATTTTAAACAAAAATAAGCATCATTGATATGAAAACTTATATTTAACATTTTCAATATATATTGAGATTTATTTAGTTATGCTTAACTTTATATATTTTTAATGTGCAATTTGTATTTCATAAAAAGTAAGTCATTTTATTTTAAGTGAACTTATGATAATAAATATTTATCAATATTAAAATATTCATATAATTTTATAAAGAAGTAAGTTATTTTATTAGTCTCGAATTAACTATCATATTTTACCAATATTACGATAAATATAATATACTCTAACAACCGTGCTTTTTTTAAAAAAACATGTAAATATGTATATACTCAATATATATGTATATTCTTTTATTAAATAATGTTTAATATTTTCTTAGCATTTTTTAGTAATATTCAAAATATAAATATTGATAAATTATAAAAAAAATTGAATGCGTGAATAAAATAAAATTTATAATTAATATAATTACCGTAGATAAATATGAAACTTACCGCTCCTACTGAAAACAAGGTGTAGGTGTATTTAATACTCCCTCTGTTCTTTTTTATATGATGCTTTGGTTTTTACACACATTTCAATGTTCTTTGACCGGGTAATTAGACATATTATTTTTAAAATTTTCTTTTTATAAATTAAAATATTTATTTTCTATTTTCATTCACAAAAAGAAAATTTTACAAATAATATTTGTAATTATCCAGCTAAGCCACATTAGAATGTGTACAAAAATCAAAACGTCATATTAAAAAAACAGGGGAGTGGAAACGTACTTTCAATAGGGTTTGACCGTCACATAGAGGAAATGGTAATTTTGTAATCAATGAACTTACCTGATAAGCAGAAGAGGCAGTTCCAAAAACAAAACCCTTTGGAAAGCTTGATCTGTTTATAACAATATTGCTATCATCAAGATCAAATGCCATACAATCTTTCCAAATAAATAGCAAAATCAAAGACGTCATGCATCTCCTCAACCACAATACAGACATGCAGCTTCTCAACCTTGACATATTTATTTTAATTATACTTTTAGTAAATTTAAGTGTGTGATTGTATAAAATATATGGCAAAAGCTAAGAAATATTGTTCATAAGGTGGATAGATGGACACCACTAACTACATGAAAACATGTAGACAATGTGAAATGGGTTGTTGAAAACTCAAGTTCTAATGCAACAAATAATGGATGGGAGTTTATTTTAGTATTAAGTGGCGTTGGTGGTAAGCAAACATTGTTTATGAGAATGGGATTACGGTGTACTAACTGAATTTCAGGCAGTTCATCACACGCATTTATATTCATGTACTATGATCACCATTCACCACTTCCCTGGGGAACTAAAATATCATATACTATGTGATTAAACTTTTACGGGTGATGATTCAAAAAAAAAAAAAAAAACTTTTACGGGTGATCAAGATTTCAGATATTTTGTTTGCCTCATTTATTTGTCGCCAATCAAATTTCATATTTTATTTAATAATAGTAAACAAATTAATAATTATCAAAAAATATATTTTTATTAAAAATTAATATAATTAGTACTTAAAATTATTTTGTTAACTGAATATGAATTATAGTTTTGAACATAGAATAAAAAATGAGGTCAAATGAATGGGACGAAAAAGCATAAATAATACGAATTTTTACAATTTAGTACACAAATTTTCTCATCAACTCAAATAATATTATTTTGGGTATTTGATTTGTACCCGTTATCGGGAATCGATTATTTTTTTATTTTTATTTCTCATTTCCATGATGAAATGGTTCAATTGATTATCTTTTTTCAAGTCTTTTCGCCCATGAAAATTAGCTCTTTTGGAAATTTGTAAATGGATTTTATAAAAAATCATATGGTGAAATATCTCGATATGAAAATTTAAAAACAGAAATGAAAAAAAATGCAATTGTGAATTTTTAATATGATGAAATCTATTTCTGAAATTGATGAACTTTTCGGAGTCTGTTCACTTATCCCCATACGTTAGAAACAAAATTTTTTCATATTTCTGTGAATTCTCGCAAAATCGGGATAGAATGTTAAAGAATTGACGTAAAATCTCATAAATTTTATTCAATTTTAACAATAAAATTTAATCATTTTACAATAATACCAAAAAAGTTCATTTTTATTACCCATATTTCATAAAATTCTAGTTGGTTAGTGAATTTTGAAGTATATTTAAATATTCAAATTTTAGAAATTTTACTAAAATTTCATTAAATTTTACTCCCTCCGGCCCAATGAATTTTTAACATTTGAAATTGAGGGTCCGGCACGTATTTTAAGGTGCATATAAAGTATAGTTTCAAATTTTTTTTGAGTAAAAGTTTAAACATTAAACTTTTATTAAAAAAAAAGAAAATCTTAAAAAAATATTTTGAAACTATACTTAATATGTACTTTAAAATGCGTACCAAACCTTTTATTTCAAATGTTACCTAACATTCTATTTCTAATGTTAACAATTTACGGAGGGAGTAATGTTTTCGAGAACTTGATTAAATCCATTAAATCCAAAATCAACTGTTTAATATACGAATACATAGTTATATACACACACCTCTGGGTTTAGTCCCGACTCCTGACCTAAACACACCTCCTGTTCCGCTGTGAGCAGCCGATTAAAACCCAAAGGTATTTAATCTCTTTCACTTTCAATTTCTCCAAGCTCACATTGATTTTTAATTTCTTGCTCTTCTCAAAGGTATCAATTTCACATATACACGCACTGAATGCTTAGCTACTTAGGAATCTAATCGCTCTTGTTAATTTGTATTGCTTGATTTGTATTGTTTGTTTTATTTAAGATGGATGTAGATTTTAGTTAATTATTAAGGGGTCTTTCGATTTTTGATAATTTTACCCACAATTTCACGAATTGGTAACTGGGAAGTATAGTTAGTTAGGTTAAGCTTTGCTGTCTTATAGTAATGTTTGTTGGTGGGTTCTGTAAGATTGTTATATCGAAGAGTGTTGGACTAATCGACTTCTTCACTTACACGTATTACGCTTACTGTTTTAATCGGTTCCTGTAATCCTGTTTAATGTATGTTTGCGGTTGGTTGTTGAAAAAAATGTCTAATTGTGATTTTAATGGTTATTGTCATGTAATGGGTAATGTTTAAAACAGACGGATACGCATTTTGTGACTTTGTTTTGGAATTTAAGATAATTGGTGTTTTTTTTAAACAGACGGGTTTTTTGATTTAAGTGGTTTTTGATATTTTAAGCAGCAACGGGATTAGAATATCTGCCACACGGGTTTATTTGAGTTTACTTTGGATGGCATTGGTTGTAATTTGTGGGCAACCATGTAGTGGTAAGTCAACAGCTGCCCTCTTGCTTGCGGAATCTCTCAAGGAATCAGATTCGAATCCGGTGGTTAAGGTTATTGATGAAACGTCTTTGCATCTTGATCGTGATCAAAGCTATGCTAACATGGTTGTAGAGAAGAATGTGAGGGGAGTGCTTAGGTCAGAAGTTGATAGATCTTTGAATAAGGATAGTATTGTTGTAGTGGATTCTTTGAACAACATCAAGGGTTATAGGTATGAGCTGTGGTGTTTGGCCCGTGCTGCAGGAACTAGATATTGTGTTGTTTATTGTGATGTTGAAGAAGATTACTGTAGAAAATGGAATGAAGAACGCAGGGAGAAAGGCGAACCTTGTTATAATGATAAGATATTTGACGATTTGGTGAGAAGATTTGAGAAACCTGATAGTAGAAACCGATGGGATTCACCTTTGTTTGAGTTATGGCCATCTAGAGGTGGAATAGAGAAAGCTTCTACAGCTATTGTAGATGCTGTATCATACCTGACAAAAAGAGTAGATTCTAAGACGAGGGACGTAAAAGTTTTGCAGCCAACAATAGCAACACAGGGTGCACGTTTTTCAGAGGCTAACTCCCTGTATGAAATGGACAAAGCTACCCAGGAAGTCGCAAATGCCATAGTGGAAGCTCAGTCTCTGGCAATGGGAGGAAATGTGAACGGACTTTCTCTTGGTCCAGATTTACCAACCATCAGTCTCTCAAGATCAGTTGGCTTGCCGGAACTACGCAGGATAAGACGAACTTTTATAAAGTTGACAGGACAATCGAGCTTGAGTGGGGCACCTCCGCCTTCAGATGCCAACAGCGCAAAAAGGATGTTTGTGGATTACTTGAACAGAGAATTGGGAAGTGGTTGATTGGCAGGGTATGTCCACTGAAAGTGTAGAAGGTACAGCAATGAACCTTCTCGTGTGGCCCAATAGTAAAACTCTAATTACTTCAACTACCTTTTATTTATTTTCGTCAAGATTTGTACAATAATAATAGTTGTGTGTACTTGTATCGAAATTGTTATTGTACTTGGATCAGAATGTTTAATTCTCGTCACAACTACACCATACTAATCAATACAAAGAAACTATTGGAATAAGCTAGATGTATTTTCCCTTTTTATGATGGATATGGTTATCCAACTTGGTGCAGTTGTAGTGATCACTGGTTGAGAGTCTTGCCGACTTAATGCACTTGTAGCCAAAGTGTGATAGTGGCCACTGGCAGTGAGCTGGTGAACGCAGCAAAAGGGAATGCCAGCTTGATAGAACGGGTCAATATTACATTTTCTTTTATTGGTAGTTTGCACCTAAAATTCGTTGGCAGTTTATTACTTCTCCACCAACTACCCCTCACATATTATTTGTTTTTGCGCAATCAGCATATCTCCCTCCAATCAACCTTGATTTACGGGAAATTTTGCATCTATTTTTTACAAAGTTTGTCAAGTCTGTTAAATTTCTGTTTGTTTGTTTATAATTATCCTTTTACTATTAAACATATAATTAATGAGAGTCAGCCGCCTCATCTTCCCTAATCCTAGCCGTCTCATCATCTTCTTCACCCCTTCTACCCAATTCTATCTCTATTTTCATCCGCTTTCTTCATCCACACAACACTCTTTCTCTTGTTTTTAATTATCTTTTAATAAATATCGAGATTCTTCACTTTAGTAATCAGATCTACTAAGGTTAAGTGCTCGGATTTTATAATAAAATTTGTTTCGTTCTGTTTGAGTCTTTATTTGTGTGTTTGATTGTCTTGCTTTGTGCGATGTGTCTCGCTTTATGCGATGTGATGGTTGTTTTGAAAATGAATTTTATGGTGTATTGGGAGATCTGGATATCACGCATTAACAACACTTTCGGCAGGTTTATAGCTGGTGTCCGGCAGGTAGATAGCTGGGGTGTGTTTGGAACGGTAGTGAAAATCGCATGTGCTCACTTCTCATAAAAAATATTTGTTCATGACATGAATGCAACAGAGTCCTCTGAACATTGCACTATCCATGGAATTAATGTGAGGGTCAGTTGTGAAGCTATTGTTTTAAAGGGAGATGCATGTTGGATTACTTGGGAAACCATTATCTTCATTTTTAATTTTCAGAGTATTTGTATTCATTTAGTTAAGCAATCCGGAAACAGAGCGGCTAATTATTTAGCTCGTTTATTTGTTTTTCAACCTGGTTGCATGATCAGTCGAGGGTTTGTCCCGATTGAGTCTTTTTCAAGGTGTTAATGAAATCTGCTCTAAATTTGGCAAAAAAAAAAAAACATATAATTAACTTTTTTAAAGGGAAATTAATTCAATAATGAAAAGTTATAACCAAAATTTTATAGCTTATTAATTTTTTTTAATAATTAGGCTTATAGTAGTACAAATGAGTATTCGTTTATTTATGATAAGAAATAAGCTCTTACCACGCGACAAGAAATAAGCTCTTAGAGATATCTCATCGCGCTCACTTATTAGTTAATTTTGAGTAACTAAAGAAATATTTAAAAAAAATTATGGAAAGTATTTTGGATAAAATTGTTAGATAAACGATCAAAGATTTGATATATTTTGTCTCCCTCAAACCGGCATAACTGATAATAAAAATTCATTAACTAAGATTTCTACAAAATTAAAAATAAAATTGTATAAAAAAAAGTTCATATTTCTATAATTCTTTTCTGGTAAATTGTATTTAAAGTATAACATGAATAATTTAAATTATAAAAATTAATTAATTTAATCAAGAAAAGTCATATAATCATATTTGAATAATATAAAAACTAATTTGTATGAACCCGAAAAAATGAGTAGTGTCCCATATTGAGCACTAAAAAATTCTCAAATAATGTGTGACATCGTGATGCGATAATATATACTATTATTCTAATCAATAGAATTGATATAAATATCAGAAAGTGTAACATGACATTTGGATCTATTTTCACGTAAATATCAGAAAATGTACCGTGAAATTTGAATCTATTTCCCGAACCGAAATAAAAATTTAGATCTATTTCCGGTCTATTTTCAGTATTTTTTTTTTGTCAAGAAGCACTTTCACGTGGATGAATTGTACTGAAATACAATGCCCGCCACGAAGGGGAATTTTTCGTTCGAGATAGTTTATTATCTAACTGAAGGACATGTGAAATGTCCCCGGAAATTTAGATAATAAAACAATCATGTCTGAATGTAGAATGAGATAAGAACCTACAAAAACAAATGAAAAATTAACGCTCGACAAAATATAAATACATAAATAAATATACTACAAAATAATAGAAATAAAAAATGAAACGAATAATAAAAATTAAATTAAAATCTAACCAAAGGTTATTCCTTTGGTTAGATACTCATTATACTATTTTATACTAACTAGCTTATTGCCCGTGCAATGCACGGGTTGTACGGTTCCTTTATTTGTGTATTTTTTGATAATTATAATAATATATCTAAAAATTCAGAACATTGTAATATTTCATAGAAATCGTAAAACCACTAACTATATAAAAGAATTAAGTGAATATTGATATTTTAGCTGAGAACATAATATTAAATAATAAATAGTTATAAATTTTGTATTAAGTAATCTATTCGATTTAGGATACATACTTAACTAACCTATTCAATTTAGAAGACCTACTTAGTTTTGGTTTATATTATGAAAATAGAACATTTCTTATTCGATTTAGGATACATACTTAACTAACCTATTCAATTTAGAAGACCTACTTAGTTTTAGTTTAGATTATGAAGATATAATATTCCCTTATTTTAGATCCAACGGCTATAATCTATTTAATTCAAGATCTAACAGT
>PHNY01059554.1:7866-20241 GCA_003724115.2 Anethum foeniculum
GAAGGATATATTTTTGGTATAACTTTTATCACTAAAATGGATATAAACAAAGCCAAGTTCCACTTTTATACTAAAAGTGGATGACAATAAACACCCAAGGGATAAGCTTCAAGGAATCTAAGTGGATCACAAAAAAATCTGAAGTAGATATGGTATATACAAAAATGAAATCTAAATAGATAAAAAGTAGATAAAGTGTTAAAAAGTAGATAAAGTGTTCTAGTCAGTGCTTAATCTAGTCAGTGAAATCTAAATTTAATTCATTCGTGAAATCTAAATGCCCTAGGGAAATGAAAAACATTGATACATCAAACGTTGCACATACATGACATGCCCATACAATGAAATTGTTACAGTGCTTTATCACTGAAAATTAATTAATTTTTCAATTAAAATACATATTAATAAATTGAAATAAAATGTGTTAGTTAAACACAAACTACTATTAATTTGTTGCTTTTATTAATAAATTGATTTCACTCCATAAGTCTTTTGCAATTGCAACGGTTTTATGGAGATTGGTTTTTTATGAATTTGATTTTGAAATGAAGATTAAGATTTTGATTTTTGGGTTTCAGACTAAGTGGAGGTGCAAAGAAAGGAGATGGTGAATCTTAGTTCACATGTCCACGTAACTATACATACACTGAGTAGTCATGTCTTACCCCTATTCTATATGCATCTAGACTGTACAGTTGCAAGCATTACTAATACCGAGTAGTCATATCTAAACTATTTACAGTACTGTGCCATGAATAGTTGCAAGCATTACTATTACTTTATATATTTTTTTTAATTTATAAAATACAATTTTAATAATCTGGCTTTCATTTCATCTATATATAAGTTGTGCTTCCACAATTAATGTAGCATAGAACTTTAACAAAAATGAGTTATACTCCTGGTGATATCTATAGAGCAATGGGTAGGAAGTGGTTCTCTGACGACGATTTTCGTTACTCAGTGGATCCAAATTTACGTTACTCAACAAGGTCAGTGATGACAATGCAGCGCGAGTGAGAATGGCGGGTAGGGTGCCTCGAGAGTTGTGTAGGCCAACGTCAAACACAAGGAGTAAGAATACCAAAACAACGAGCTACACTCATGTAGCGAGACACTCCTCAACAGCTAGAATTGGCGTTGTTTCTTGCGAGAGAGGAAGAGAATCGAATGAGAATCCGCTTACACCGCAAGGATATGGAAGTGACAAGTAGAGAGTATGCAGAAGATGGCGACTATGAGAGCGCAAGGCTCTATCAGGGGTTCGCCGCAAGTGCTACTTACTTGTCTGATTGTTCCATGTCTAATGAAGAATAATATGCATGGTGTATTGTTGTTTCGCTTAAATTTGTGTTGTTGCATTGTCTAATTTTAAATTTTCGTATTAAACTATATTGTTGTTTATAGGCAATGTTGTGTTTTCCTATAAATTAAATGTAACTATATATTTTTCATTTCAATCGAAACATGCTCGTCAGTCATTTTCGAACATCAAATTAAATGTAACTTGTATAACTTATTTATTATACTAAAAATTACAGTCTCAAAATCCTTGAAAATGACTATTGAGTTAACTTATGCACATTCACCTATTCTGGAAGCGTTTTTGGCTCAAACCATACTTTTATAACTTATTTATTATAAAAAATTACAATCTCAAAATATATTTAGCACACTTGTGAATAAAAAATTAATTTTAGTTAAAAATATTAATTTTTTAATTTTTGTTAGCACCATGCTTTTAAATCAAAAGGAGAGACATCAGGAAATATTTCATGTTCATTTTTTTTATATTTGTTTTTAACATACAAATGTCATTTTGTAATGCAACCCTAAACATGGTACTATTTAATTTTTTATTTTAGAAATGTGATAGTCGAACATTTTTAGGCTACCATTTTTGGGGGGGTTAAAAACCCTATTTCTGTACTTCAATTATTTTAATTCAATTTTTCCCCTAAAAATAGTTTACAAATACTACAACGTTGAAAAAAAAAATTAAAAAATTATTTCCCAAACAATGGTTTAAAAATTCATGTAAATGACTAATGACTAAACTTATGCAAATTCTTCTATTTGGGAAGCATTTTTGGAGTGCTCCAGACCATACTTTTATAACTTAGTTATTGGCGAAAAAATTACAATTTCAAAGCATTTTTAGCATACTTGTGAATAAAAAAATTAAATAAAAAAATAAAATTTTCAAATTTCGGTAGCCCGGTGAACATGGTACTATGGTTTATGTGTAAGTCCCGTGTAGAAATTGAACGCAAACGAGTAAAGGCATGCAGCAAAAAAAAATTAAAAAGCACCCCAGAGCGCCGGATGGCGTGGGGCTCCAAAGGCAGAACGCTTGTTGTGGTGGGTTCCTGTACCATTTTTGTAAACTTCTGAATGCATGTACCATTTCTGTAAAACTTATGTTCGTGTATACTAGAAATGAAAGGGAGCCTGCTAAATGGGACAAAGATTTTTTATGCTGGTGGTGGGACAGAGTGCCATTCTGAGTACACATATTTTTAATTTGAAATTGGGTGAAAGAGAAATGGTTTAAACTTCAAATTATTGGGTTCAAAGTGTGTTCAAGAGTTCTAACTATCAACTGTGTTCTTGTCTCTGTTATATAAGACGTGTATTTGTCTTCATTCTTAGACTAGTTTATGAAATTTATGAAATGAGTACATGTAGTGCAAAGATCTGGGATAAATAATGTAAGGATGCAAAGAGAAAGGCTGCAGTTTCGGCTAACATCGGTATGAAACAAAAAAAAAAGTAGATTTGTTCAAGCATCCATAGTAAGGAAATGAGTTAACTTTCCATATAGTAAGGATATGCACTTTTTTATTTTGTAAGTGTCTCTAATTCTCTGATAGAAAGGGATGGTGGAATAGGGAAAAAAAAGACTGCTTACTCATCCATATTTAACGAAAAGATAACTAACAGGACTTTTCCCTCTTTGTAGGACTTACCTCTTTGTGTTGCCTAGAAAGTCCTTAATGACTTTGAGAGTTAAGTTTTGATATTCAAGGAAATACATTAAATCCAGATTTTAGTTTGGTACTGATTCTACCTTGCTAGCCTACAATTGAGGAGGCTCAGAAATGATAAATGTTGTAAACTTAGTACTGGAACTGTTCAGTTTGGAGAATGACCGTCTTACTCTGACATTCAAGGTACTCTAGTTTCTCTTTCTCAAACATTTTGGCCTTCAAATAAATCTCAAGATCACTACTCCTAAAATCAATTATAAACAAAGATACAAAACAGGGCATACTGTTGGTAAAAAAAAGTTAAAATTTGACTATTTACTCTTTCTAGATCAGGAGCCTAAAGCACAGAAGCACTTACTCCCAAGAAATTTCAGACCTATGCGCAAAATTTGATTTATCAAATAATATGCAAGAGAAATTTTGAGTAGAAGTATCAATTTAGATATAGTAGATCAAATTATATTCTTAATTCGATTTATAAACTACTAGATGTAGATTCTCACAGTAACTTTTAGACATTTTCTTCTGATCATTGTAAGAGTTCTAAAGCCCTTATTTTCTGGGGATCCCAATAGAAATATTGATCTTGAAAGAATTGATTTCTATAGTGCCTATAATACTTGTCAAAATTGTTATATATCAAACAATACCCTAAAGTTTCACTAAAGAGTAGTTATAGTAAACCATATTCATTCTAATTATACGAAATTTTGTCTCATAAACTTTCTAATGCATAACTATAATTCTAACCAGATGAAACTAATTCAGACATTTATTCAGAATTTGATGCATTTGATACAATACAAGAGAAATTTTGAGTAGACGTATCAAATAAATAGTTTCACTTCGATTATATAAGCTACGAGCTCGGATCACCAGCTAAGGCCCCCTATCTGACCTCAAGTATTGTTGTAATTTAAGACTTGTTTTCCTCTGATGATCATTCCAGGAGTCCATATCTCCAAATTTATGTACAGTGGATACCTTTAGAAATACTGATCTCTATACAATAGTTATCTCATATCTGTAATGTATAATACATTTTTTTTGTACATGCAAATCCCTTGTATCATGTAGAATATTCATTCATCAAAAGGCATTCCGACTCACCTACTGTATGAGATAACATCCCATTACAATATGATTAAGACATAGTTGAGTTCAAGTTTTTTATAGTTAACAGTATATGTAACAAACAAGTAATGATTCAAATAAAACTCAGGTTACCAACTTATACATTGCACTCCATGTCTTAGTTCAGAAAACTATTTTACTGTTGTTTCTAAAATTATACATTATAAATCCCTTATACACTACAAACTGTAAGGAAAATCTGGATGATTTATGTATATATTTCTGCAAAACGTTCATATTAGAAAATACAATTTGTTAAAAACTGTTTGGGACTCCAGAAAATTTTAACCCTTATTCACCATTTTTGCAAACAACTAACAAATATATACCTCAAACCTATATTCTACAGATAGAACAATGAATCATTATCTTAATAGATTAGAATACAATCAAAGATCAATGAATCTAACACAACATCATTGTACAAACTCAAAGTTTTTAGAGAACATGGCCTTATTAAAAAAATCACAAGAGCAAAAAATCCAACAGAGATTATTCCACTTACACGACAATAAATCACAACTTTGAGAGATTATAACACAATTGAAGATCAATGTATTTAATACAAAATTGTTGTACATACCCCACAAGAGTAAGACCCAATGGGAAAATAAAAAAGCTTAGGGTGAAAAAGAGTGCCTTACTAAATACATGAACTAAGTGCTATAAATGACGGAAACTTCTTATTGCTTTTGCGCGTTCTCATGGCCATTAATTTTTGCCTCATACTTGGTTTCGTACCTTGGATGCTCCTTTACTAGTTTTTGAATATCAATGACTTCAATCTTTCTTTGTAACTTAGCCTCTCTATATTGTTCGTAACCCTCGTGTAACTTTTGCATCGCAATTTCGAAATTTGAATCATAATCAGCCGTTGTCGTCATCTTGTTATCTACCACAACATATTAATTTCTATAATCCAAACTCGAATGAAAATTCATGAGGGGTCGTTTGGTTCGAGCAATTCTGGAATCAGGTATGGGTTTCATTTATTCCAACTCCATACCTGTTGTTTGGTTGAGAAAAAAATAATTTCATACCCATTCCTCAAACCCCCAAGGTATGGGTTTTTCATACCCAAGGGAGGAGGTGGGTATGGGGGAAGAGTATGAGGAATGAACTTTATTTTACTATTTTTAATTCTTTTTAGGCGATTTCATGCAAAATATAATACATATATAAATCAATGAATCAAAAATATATTGAATTTTTAATTAAATTAATATTTCAAAATAATTAAAATTAATAATGTAAAAATATTTTAAATCGAATATATTCATTCCAGCACCCAATCAAACACATGATATCAGAATTGATACCTCAACCCCATACCACCTTAACCCGATTCCTGATTCCAACCCCATACTACTATTTGAACCAAACGACCTCTGAATCTTCTCTTCTTGTATTTTTTGTTCACAACTTCTTATGTTTTTCAAAAAAGGCTTTTATCTCCACTTCATCTCAAATTTAGTGTTATAATAACAAATTCTAGCTCCTTTCCCTTCTCATGATTCCCACAACCACAAGGAGGATGATTAGGCTGATGTAACACCCCAATCCCACATCGAGGAAATTTGGGACTTCTGTTCAGTTTATAAGGCAAAATACTACTACTATGTGCACCGACAAATCATGATCTTTTGGGGGCCTGTGGTGGCTTGTTGTTTACCCAAGTTGACTACATTTGGGCAAGTGGGTTTCAACTTATTTCGGACTTAGAATCGGGACTTGACCTAGTTTTCGAAAAAGGCTCGGGATTTAACTCGGGTTGTCACATATGGTATCAGAACCGATTTTTGAAAACTTGATACGTCAAGTTACCGGAGGTAGGGACACGAAACCAACCAATATTATCCCATAATGGCTAGAGAGGTACGATCTTGGACCGATATTATCCCATATGGTATCAGAACCGATTCTTGAAAACTAGATGCGTCAAGTTACCGGAGGTGGGGGCACGAAGGTTGGTGGTATTATCTCACAATGACAAGAGTCCGGAGGTGGGACACGAAACCAACTGATATTATCCCGTAATGGCTCTCTACGATCTTGGACCTATGGGCTATCCGTTCAGGCCTGACGAGGACATCATGAATTTAAGTGGGGGAGTTTGTAACACCCCATTCCAACATCGAGAAGATTTGAGACTTATGTTCAGTTTATAAGGCAAAGTACTACTACTATGTGTAATATCCAGGAAATTTTGTGAATATAAATATGTGTTAAATGAGTTAAATAATTATTTTTGGGGTTTATGATTAATTTAGAAAATGTTTCGAGTTGATAAAAATTATCGGACCGGGACTCTTCTAGGACGTTAAACCCTGCAAAATTTGTACATTTAATTTTATTAAATTAAAAATGATTCGTTGGCTTGCTTTTATTGCATTTATGAAACATATGTAATTTTCGGGGTTTGATATAAATTTTATATTTAATTAAAAATATTATTAAAATAATATTTCCCCGTAAATAAACATTTCGGGTCTAATTATGTTAACTAAGCGGTCAGAACATCGTTAATTTCAATTAAGGGTATCAATTTTTCATAAGTATAAATGGTCAAAGAATTAAATTTAATTTTTTAAAATTAGGATAATTACCAGCTTTGTTTATTGGATAAACTAGAGAGAAAAATCTTTTCTTTATCTTTGACTAGTGATTTCAGAAGCTATAGTGATCCGTTGTTGGCGTTCTAATAATCAAATTAAAACTCTCCTCGAACCCTTTCTGTTGATACCGATATCACCATCTAAGGTTGATTCTTTAATAAAAACATGATTTTAGTGTTCATTCGAATTCGATTCTTGATTTATACTGTTTACCAATGATTTTGATGTTATAGATAGCTTTAGTATGATTGTTAGAGTCGGTTTGATTAAATTCGTGTGATTTTATTATAAAATCGAGTTAGTCGAGTTTTGATTTTACCCGGAATTTTGATTCGGTTTTTCGACGTTTGTATCGATTGTTTGCTGTAGATGTTAATCGTAACTGATTATATGTGTTCCAAGATTTAATTCCATATATTAATCATCGAGTTTGGTTCGTTAATTTGGGAGTTTGAGTTTTGGCCGGAAGATCATCGAGACAACAAAGCCATACTGTTTATACTATAAGGGTAAAATAGGCAAGAAAAATGGCAGGAACGAAACCTTTTTAAAGGCAGAGATTTTTTATTTTGCAAAAATATCGTTATGTTCCAAAGAAAAAATAATTGCTTGAAAATTTAACAATACGAAAATTTTAAATTTTAACAAAATTTACAGATACAAGTACCTTGAAAAAACTTAATAGTTGAAATAATTTAGATCTTTTAAAATATTATCACATCATAAAAGATTGATGCGGTTGAACTCTTCTCTATTTGTGAAGTTCGACTCCTTGCATGTACGAGTAATTAATTAGAAAAAAACATCACATCATATTTAAGAGATTCTCGACACTCTGCAGCGTCTTGAGGAAATGACTCAGTTATAGAAAATGACTTGGCAACCATTTTAAAATGTAACAAAATTACTAAACTAATGAACTCCAGACAATTTGGCTATGAAAATGACACTAATTCACAGCACTGAAATTATAAAAATAGTGAACCAAAACACATAATATTTTTTCTTGTTTACGGATAATTTTAAATTAATTGGAGCTGCAAAATCTCAGAGCAACTTGTTCAGACTGACCAAAGTCTAAGAAAAATTAAAAATGAACTTGAAAAAGAAGCTTTATATCATCTTACAACATTAATCCCTCACAGGTTTCACTGATCTTGACCCAATCAACCAAAAACAAATACGACACCCTTTTCATGTCCTTATAAAGTTATAACCAGCGAGCAGAATCTTCTGAGTTTGTTCCTCCCCATAAGAAAAAAATAATAGCACTTGAAAATATGTTCACACCTGCAAAACACTAAATTAGAATATTTAGTTACTTTCTTATATACGACTTTTACAAACTCAGAAACTTCTTGGTTACTCCATTACCAAATATTATTCTCCCACAAGTCCCTATAAAAGAGTCTGAGTCTCTTTCCAACTCATTTACTTCCCATAAGTGGTCACATCATCTTTGTTGTTTTGCTCAAGAGGGATTGTGTTTATGATGCAAGAAAGCATGAAGATCAAAGGGAGTGTTGTTTTGATGAAGAAGAACTTGTTTGAGCTTAATGATGTTACGGCCACGTTTCGTGATCGCCTTGATGAAATTTTAGGACATAAGGTCTCTTTGCAGCTCATCAGTGCTGTTAATACTGAGACACAACATGGTATGTCTTTTTTGCTTCCAATCACCACCCCCTTCTCTTCTGTCTACTTAATTTGCAAATCTTTTAGTGACCGTTTGGGAAATCTTATTTGTCAGAAATAAGTTACTTATTTCTGAAAAAAGTACATCAAACTGTACTTTTTTCTGAAATAAGTTACTTATTTCTGACAAGTTTTTGCATATAAGAGATCCTAATTCCTACTTAAATATTTAATTCTAAAAATCAACATGTAAATATGAATTTATTTTTCGAAATAAGTCGATAAATTGATAAGTTGGCTGTTTACCAAACAGGCCCTTAGTCTTTTCTTCCGTGGCCTGTATTTCTTTTACCCATAAGATTAATTACCACAAATTTATATACTCATGCATATATATCTATCTGCTTTTGTCCACACTCCAAACCTCCACTGCTTTCGCATCACCCCTTCTGTTTCTATAGTAATTTGCAGATGATTTAGTGTTTGTTCCGTGGCTTTGGAGTTGCGTATATTTTTTTGGATAAGAAATTTATATACTGTAGCATATATCTAATTTTGGTGAGACTCGAATCCTCGACCGTGTAGCACCTCTGTAGTTTATGAATTACTAGGATCAATGAATTTGATGGAGGGAATAATACTATGTGGTTGATGCTCAAGAATTAATTATATTTGAGCAGCAGTGAGATGGGCCATTCCATTTTATTATTCTCTGTCGGTTGGAAGATGTTACTGCTAATTTATGCTTTCCAGATATAAAAATTCAAGTATGCTTTACATCTTTTTTATGTTTCTTGTACTTTTACCCCCATTGCTATCACTATGCATCTCTGCATATAATATGATTTTTATGATTCTGTTTAGTGTCTTCTATTTACATGGATGATGTATTTATCTAATCTGAGGTTTTATCAGCACATATTTACACTTGAAATTGGTTAATTTGGTTTATTATTGATCACCCTTAGCCACTCATGTTGATTTGTCCTGCTTTAATATTACTCCCCACTTGATTATACCATGTCATGTGTTTTGTGTCAACTTGAACATTTAATTAGTTCATCTGCCTTTATTTGAATGTGCATGAAGGACATGACATGAATAAAATAGATAAAGATAAATATCAGTCTTATTTAAGTGCTTATATAGTACTCCCTTTAAGGTAAATCTGAGTCAACCAGACAAAAGATCCATAACAGATACAAGTCAAAGGGTGCATCTTCATTTTTTTTCTTTTACTGAGATTCTGATGAGATGACACTTCCAGGGGCGGACCAATGCCTGGGCTATTGTGTGCTCCAGCCCGGGTCACCTCTCCCGTTTGTTAAAATTTACTACCAATGTGATAGTATAAATAAATCAGAGATAGCCCCGTCAGTAATTATATCTTAGCCCCCACCATTTCTTCTCACCTCCGGTGTCAAAAGCAAATAGAATAGCATATTATAATTGCATTTAACTGAAAATCTTTCAATTTTTATTGTTAGTGTTGTTTTTAAATGCATCCTTTTTTGTCAAATATGACATTTATGATAATGTTATATTTAATTTATGTTACGAGAGACTAATACTAACGCTTAATATTTTTCTAAAATTTCATAATTTAAATTTAAAAAACTCGAAATGAACTTTAGTGTAGATGGATGTTAGATATAAATCTGAGTAGCCTGATTATTATTCTTTGACAAATAATTTTTAGTTTTGCCTATGATGTCTTCATACCCTTAAACTAAATTGATATATTTGAAATCATTGTATTCTACCTATCTTTTGCTAATTTATTCTCATCTTGTTTACTCTTATAATTTATTTGGTGCAAACTAATGCTACATCTGGTGTTTATAGACAATAAAGTGCATGGGAAGCATGGAAAACCAACCATTTTGGAAAACTGGACTTCGAAGACCCCTAAAACAGCCACTGATGCAACATTCGATGTTAGTTTTGATTGGGACAAGGAGAATGATGGAGTTCCAGGAGCATTTATCATTAAAAATAATCATCACCATGAGTTCTACCTTAAGACCCTTACACTGGAAGATGTTCCTGGCCATGGCCGCGTCCATTTTATCTGCTATTCGTGGGTCTACCCTGCCAAGTTTTACAAGAAAGACCGCGTTTTCTTCAGCAATCAGGTCATTTTTATTATTATTGATTAATTATTTTTTGCAAAATAAATTTGAAGGCATCCAGATCATATTTGTAAAAGAAAAATGATTTCTTTTTCTTGGAAAGAGCTGGGTTGATATTGTCCTAAAATATGGATGTGAACTATTTTCACCAGACGTACCTTCCAAGCAAAACACCACCAGCTTTAAAGTACTACAGGGAAGAAGAACTGGAAAGCCTTAGAGGAACTGGAACAGGAAAGCTTGAGGAATGGGACCGTGTTTATGATTATGATACTTACAATGATTTGAGCAATCCTGATAAAGGTGCGAAGTATACTCGACATATACTTGGAGGAACTAGCGAGTATCCTTACCCTCGAAGAGGAAGAACAGGCAGGCCACGTACGAAGACAGGTTAAACTCTACTGAAAAGCTCTGACTATCATTAGTAAAATTTTAGATTTTAATATATTGACATAGCAACCAAACTCTGAAGTTAACTGGACTAGAGTGGTTTACTCTTTTAAGATCTAGCCTGCGGAACTGTGTGTGTGTGAAACCATTACATGATTGTTGATAGTGGTAGCGCAAGTTCAAATTTTTTATTAAGAAAGTCATGTTATGTTTTATTGTATCATTTGTGGCAGATCCTAGACATGAGAGCAGGCTGTCAATTCTGGAGAGTTTAAAAATCTATGTTCCCAGAGATGAAAGATTTAACCCGGTTAAGATGTCGGATATAGCTGCTTATGGACTAAAATTGATAATACAGTTCTTAGTCCCTGGGGTTAAGGCACTGTTTGACAAAACTTTTAACGAGTTTGAAAAAATTGAAGAAATAGTGAAACTATATGAAGGAGAAATTAAGCTATCTGATGCCCCTGTACTATCAAGTGTACGAGATCGTATACCATCAGAAATGCTCAGGGAACTACTTCGAACTGATGGTGAACCGGTACTTAAGTTCCCTATGCCACAAGTAATAAAAGGTAGTAGAAGAAGATCTAACTTCCATTTATTGACATCACATGGTTTCAAGATTTAGTTATTAAAAGATAAACTGACCACCTATATTGTTTGAGCAGCCGATAAGTCTGCTTGGAGGACAGATGAAGAATTTGCAAGGGAAATGTTGGCTGGAATAAATCCTGTTGTCATCCGCCGTCTACAAGTAAGTGAAACTGTTCTGTCAAAGATTCTGAATACTCCATCTCTTCTTAACAAACTCATTTAGGAGCTTGAGTTCATCATTGTTTTATATATTTGTTGAACTTGTAAATGTTATCACTGTGCAGAAGTTTCCTGAAAAAAGCAAGTTGAATCCTGAAGTAGAAGGACACAAAGAGTACAATTTAGATGGGCTAACCGTGCATGAGGTATTAACCCCTTCCTTCCTATTTCCTTTTTTCTGCACTAGCATGTGAATTTAAGGACTGTCATACAACCATTTAAAAGCTTGTATATGCAATAACTCGTCTGAGTGCATTGTTTGACAGGCAATCCAGAATTACAAACTATTCATATTAGACCACCATGACGTAGTAATGCCATTTCTAAGGGGAATTAATACAACAGCAACAAAGACATATGCCACAAGGACGCTCCTCTTTTTAAAAGAAGATGGAACATTGAAACCTGTTGCAATAGAATTATGCTTGCCACATCCAGAAGGGGATGAATTTGCAGATCTTAGTACAGTTTACATGCCAGCAGAACATGGTGCTGAAGGAACCATATGGCAGATGGCTAAAGCTTATGTTGCAGTAAACGATTCTGGCTATCATCAACTCATATCTCACTGGTAAAAGTCCACAAAACAAAGCTTCATTAGGCACTATAATGTCATGAAATGTAATTTGGTTTTTTTTTTTTTTTTTTTTGTAATTGCAG
>PHNY01059586.1:1258-17814 GCA_003724115.2 Anethum foeniculum
CTCTGTCTAGTTATTCGTGTTACTCATAGTTAACAGGTTATTAGGTAGACGTGCCTGAATTTATTGGTTATTACGGTGTATGTATCAAAGGTGATACTAATAATAAGAATTTAACTTCGGGACACCTATTTATTTTGGTGGAGTTGAAATTGGGATTGCGAGATAGACGAATGCATTACAAGAATTTAATGTAAAAAATGTATTTCACTAGAGTTGTGATTGAAAATATTTTTGGTACAAGATATTAATGTAAAATTGTTGGTTAATGTGACTTAAATATTAAGTCGAGAAAGTTAAGATACTGCTCCGGAAATGAGTGCGTAGATTTTAGTTGGATGGTTGAAATAATTGTAGACCATGTCAAAAGTGGGAGCTATTAAAAGTATTTGACAAATACGTCAAGTGGGAGATGTTGTATTTGACTTCATTTGTCAAATATAATATAAGAATAAAATGCATCTATTATGTGGGAGTTATAAACATATGATTTAATTGTGTTAATAATATATTAGGAGTTACATATGAAAATAATTAATTGTGTTAATTATCATTAATGAAGCAGTTACAATTGTAGGGGTGGAGGATGTGATGGTATGCCTCTAAATAGTGGTTAAAAATCATAGAATAAGCACACAAAAATATTGTGGTTTTGCTTGCTCCAATCACAATCTAGAAGTCCTTCCACTACTATCTAATTTTCTGTCTAGCATATCTAATATTTTATTTACATTTTGTAGGTTTTTCCTTCAGATATTTTTTCAATATGAAAATATATTATGTATTCTACATCCATAGTTTAGAACTTTGCATTTTACAATTTGTTTTCCTTTTCATTAAAAGATCTATAGATGTAACTGTATGTCCTAAATAATTGCAATTATAAGCTTCCAGTTTCCTCATGCTTGAGTTCTGCATTCAACTTACATGACTTACATGATTAAGAATATAAAATTTAATTACAAAGCAAAAAAATTTCGGTTTAACATTTACATCCAAAATAATAATAAAAATTCGTGAGCGCTAGAGGCACTAGTTATTATGTTAGTTTTTTTAATATAGCAACACTTTGATCATGCCTATACTAACATAATTAAAAATTATTGTAATAGGTTAGATTAATGTATAGTTACCGCAGCATCTTATACGGCAACACCACGTAATAATGTTGTATAAGGCCATTTATGGCGTAGTGTATAATTCAAAACTCAGATTCTGGTTTGTAGTTTATAACATTGATGGGTAGAGACATGCTATAAATACCTAGCTTTGTCTAAATGAAAAGTTACTTTTACTTTTGGGTATTTTCTTGTCATAGTTTAAAATTATGTTTTTAAAAACTTATTCTCTCTCTACGGAAGAACATATTTTAAATTTCAATTTTCATTAGTGGATGCTTTTACTCCTAATTTAGAGGGTTTTAGCTACAATAACTAATATTGTTTCTTATTCTTGTTCATGTTTATTTCGTTGGTTTATAAAGTTTTTTTGTCATGTTTGTCTATTGCAATATATTTTCAACTATTATGAGTAGCTAATTCCTTTATAAGGTTTAGATGAAGCATATTCAATAAAGCGGATGATAGTTCTTATGTGATGTTTATCAAAATGAAGTAATGTTTAAAATCATATGTTTCTTCATTATTATTAATTTATCATATTTTTGTATCTTGGTTAAAATCTTTTCAAAAGCTAGAAAAATATTTTACAGACAAATATATAAATATTTTCATTCTTCTTTATAGATTTTTTTATTTTTCATTAAAAAAATTTCTTGGAAACAAATTGAACAAATCAAATTTTCACTTCCTTTTCTTTCAGAAAAAAGATTCTGGAACACAAAATATTTCCTTTAATAATAATATAGTATAGATACGCGTTGTATATTATAGATAAAATAGAGGCATGAATTCTAATTTGTAATTAACTGTACCTTTTGGGTTTTGATTTTTCAGAATGTTACCACATTCCTTCTTTTTGACTTACGGGTAATACTTTAATATTTTCGGTTATACGTGTATTATATCATTCCGTTACCGAAAATGTTAAGATATTTATTACTTGAATTATATTTGCATTTTATATGGTTCAAACACATTAACATCATTTTTAAAACTATATTATTTTTTATTATTTTTTAAAACTTATCATCATTTTTATGAATTTTCAACAAAATTACAAACATACATATATATTAGGACCTCCAGTTTCATAAAATTAATTGGATATCTTATGGCATTCTCTAATTTTACCTATATTTTTTAAAAATATTATAAGATAAGGATCATAATCGCTTATTTAAGATAAATAAAAAATTTTGGATATACTTTATGAAGTAAAAGTTATTGGACAAAACAAATTTAACTAGACTGCAAATGGACTGAGCTGTTCGTGAACAAAACTCGAGATCGGCTCGTTTAAGTAAACACGGTTCGGTTCGTTTCCTAAAATGAGCAGATCTTGAACATGAAAATCTGCTCGGGTTAGTAAACGACACGAACTGAGCATCTTGTTTGTTCGTCTTAGACTCGGCTCGTTTAGCTCGGAATCGGTTCGAGATCGGCTCGAGTTGGGTAACTCGGCTCCGGCTAACTCAGTTCAGATAAAGTTTGTACGTATTACAAATAATAAAACATTACGAGTCAGTTAAGTATTTTTAAATAAAAAGTTCAATTTTTTTCCTCAACATTTAAAAGACATTTTTTATACATTTTTTAACATAAAATGGGTGACTTAATTATATTATAAATATAGATTAATTGAAACATATTCTATAAATGTCTCGATAATTAAAAATGAAATTGGGTATGTTCTTAAAACTCGACTTGAAAAATAAAATGATTTAGAAGAAGAAACAATTGCACAGTTTGAGTATAAGTATACCATTATAAGATAGATACTAGTATTTGATCTCGATGTAACTTGTAAAATTATAAATCATATTTTAAGGTTGGTCGAATAAAAAATATATATGAATTTTAGTGGACAACTCAGCTCGAGTTCTGCTCAACTCGAATTATTCGTGAGCAAACTCGTGTTCGACTCGTTTATTAATGATCCAATCCTGAACTTTACTTTCGATTCAGTTATTAAACTCGGATCGGCTCAGCTTGTTTAAAAAAAAACTCGGCTCAGTTCGGGCGGAACTCGACTCTGTTCATTTGGAGCTCTACATTTAACACAAATTACTATAAAAATATCTATGTAATTTGTAGCCTATATATATACAAAATATGTATATTATTGATTATATTACTTATACAAAAACGGGGACTCGAATTTAATACCGCAATCTTTTGAACAAAATATTAAATATTATTTATTTTAATCCTGGTCCCGATTTTGTATCGAGATTTTTTTATCAAATCTAAAGAAAGAGTTTAGGGAGGTTCTCCTTAATCCATAATAATGGGTAAAGGTCACAAATAACAGTTCTTATAGCAAAGGTGACAAGAATACCGGCGCGCAAGAACATGGTCATAAATACCATCATGTTACACATTTTTTAAAGAAGTAATGAATGATACGCATTCAAGGAATGCATATCATGATTTTTTTCTTTTAAACAATTAAAAGTATTACGCATTCAAAACCCAGCCCAACGTTAACAAGTGCTTTAGATAAGGTGGGCTAGGCATTGGAGGGGAATGCATTTTTGACCACCAATTGACGAACTGTTATTTTGGTAAAGGGACGGTAAAAAATAGTGATCAAATTGTCATATTTTTTCATGATATTCCGACATGAATTCTAGTATAAACTATTAATCACATTTTTTGTTACCACATATCTCTTCTAAAAAAAAAACATTAAAATACATAAATCCAAAAGGTCCATCCACATGCTCAAGATATTTTGTCTTGTGTAGACTTGGATGGCATTGTCTGTATAACACCCTGGTGGAACTTGCAAGTTTTCCACTCTAATATCAAGAATTAACAACAATGGCATCATCTGTATATTGTTGTGTATGCACAGCCAAATCAATATCTTCTGAAGACTCATCAACCACAACCAACACAATACCCACCAAGATAATGTTGCCCAAAAAGAAGCCTGAGAAATGGTCTACTGGAATTGCTCCTGGTGAATATGGTGGCCCTCCATTGACTACTAAGCTTAGAAAGTCTTGGGGTGGTCCTGGTGAAGACCCCATCACTTCTGATGAGTATATTTGGAATAAAGATTTTATGCCTCGTATGAAAAGATTGTTTAAAGACCCTTCTCAAGATACCCTGTTGGATACACCTCAGGTTTTGTAAAGTTTTGTGATTTATATTGCTGACATTTATTTATTATTTGAATTGGGTTCTTTTTTGTTTCTTCTGATATTTATAAGTGTGTTTACTATTTGTTGATCCTGAATCGCTAAAATTGTTTATTTTTTTAATTATGATTATGGTGAAGATTGTAAGGAGTTTTGGTTGTTGGGTTCAATTAGGGATGACATTTTTCTTGTTTATGTGTTCTCAAACGTTTGTCGTATGAGCTTAAAATAATAAGAGAAACTAGATTGATTTGAATTAAGCATAGGAGAGACGGAGTTAGGATTGGCGCCCAGGACTGTGATTAAGAGGGGTGGTCATGAGGGGAGCTATCTGCGTGTGCTAATATTATATTTAGTCTAAGACTCTTGTGAACATCTACTTTGTACATCTTTATTGAATTGTACCCAAATCCTAGACTAGAATTTTTGTTTTCGATGTCTATATGCTGATCACTTAATTGATCACTAATTTCTCGAAACTGTTTAATCCAGATGCTAACTTTGTATTCACGTGTTTTGACAGGAAGAATCTTCAGGTTTTCTTAGCTTAAACAGGGTTATGAGTCTTGATAAGTATGCTTATTCACATCTTGACCTTTTAGATATCTTGTACTTCCATTGTTTTTGTCTTTGCACTAACATATTCTAGTGTTGTAAACGTAGCATGGATGCTGACTTTAGCAAAGAGTTAACAGCACCTTCAAACATTGTCACAGGAACAAAAGTCGAGAGATCTCAAGTAATATATTTTCTTCTCACTATGTAAGCTTTTGAAGGTTGTATCATGTCTTATTCTTGTTTTTATGATTAAGTGAAATGTCTTTCAGATTAATGGGGATTTAAAGCAAAAATGGAGACCAGCACCTACACGGCGCGAGCAGGATAAGTGGGATAGAGCATACAAGGCTGCAACTGGTGGCAGTGTATTACCTCTACTTTTCCTTTTCTCTTTCATTACAACTGAAAAATGTTTACACCCAGTCTAGGCAGTTTAGGGATTTCTTCATTGATTTAATTTCTTTATTTGGATTGGTTTAACTCTACTATTTGTTAGACGTATTTGCAAATGACAGCTGCATCTAGATAAAGAATGCTGATCTTAGTGATTGTAATTGTATCTGTAGGAATTTATGTTACGAGAAATTAAAAAGCCTGTTGGTGATCCGGAGGTTTTGGCTGCAGAGTCGAGGGAACAGTATCTCAAGGTATACCTACATATGGTTAACTCCATCAAACAACATGACTGTTTTTTTAAGTTATTTAGAAAATTAAGCTTTATAAGTTTTTGAATTCATAACCTGAATATATGCTCCTTTTTCACCATTATAAAAATTTGGCAGTTGAAGAATAAAATGCAGTTGCTTACTCTAGGAATTGGTGGAATTGGTTTACTCTCTTCATATGTATCTTATACTCCGGAGATTGCAGCAAGGTAAATCTTAAGATTTTTAAAATGATATGAAAATCTTTGATTTTAGGTTGAAGACTCTACCTTGCCTGAACTAAGTTACATCATTATGATGTGCTAATCTAATCTGAATTTAATGTCCATTTTGCATGTTCAGTTACGGTGTTGGTTTTCTTGGCTCATTGGCTTACATTCGAATGCTTGGTAATAGTGTGGATTCTATGGCTGATGGAGCCAGGGGGGTTGTCAAGTATGTGACTTCCCCTTAAATGCAATTATATATAAATATATATATATATATATATATATATATATTGATGTGTGTGTGTGTGTGTCACTGTGATATGCTGTTTCAGTTGCTTAAGGCCACAAAGTTAATTACACGTGGGACCCTCCTTTTGTTGTGGAGGTTAATAATCTTCTCGAATATTAATTTATTTGAAGAAGATTTCTGTCTTTGCCGTGTTGAACATGTATAAGGCATAGATGATTAATGTTTCAATCTCCTTATGACTTTGCTAATGACAAGATTCAAATTGCAGAGGAGCTATTGGGCAACCAAGACTACTGGTTCCTGTTGTTTTGGTAATGATATTTAACCGTTGGAACGGGTGAGTGGCCTGACATTCTTTTGTCATATATAATTTTTTTTTTTAAAAAAATTGTTATTTTATGATCATTATTCATTACATCTCTGTGATCTATTCTTTTGTGAAACCTATTTGCAATATTTTTTCACTGGGATTTGATGGTTTGTACAGGATTCTGGTTCCGGAATATGGGATCATGCACCTAGAATTAATACCTATTCTGGTTGGGTTTTTTACATACAAGATTGCCACTTTTACTCAAGCTATTGAGGAAGCGTTGACCATAGTAGAGAAAAAGAGTCAGGTGTAAGGTGATAATGAAGATCGCTTCTCACAGTTTTAGGCGAAGATAACAAAGGTATGCCACTATGGGGATCCACCATGCTTGTATCAAGGTTGTGGATTGGTTGTTCACAACCCTCTGCTTAGCAGTTGGCTCTTGTTTGTATCTTTTGATCAAAGCAGTTGATAGAAAAAAGGAGTAAGCAATAAAACAGTAGAAGGAAATTTGTTTAAATATATTATCTTGGGTTGCGATTGTGATTTATATCTCATAGATTAAGCACGGATGAATTCTCTCTTCTAATATGTTATGGCATTCAGAAGTTCGTAATTGAATGTTTGAATTGTATAATTTGCAAGGCAAAGTAACCAAACTCTCAATAGGTGTCTAAACTCCCACTGTAAAACTACGGTTTATGACTGAAGTAGCTAGTGGTTTAATTTGTATGGACTTGGCTTAAATTTCACAGTATGACTGGTTTAGAAATGGTTCCTTAGGCGCTTACACTTTAAGGGTTGCATGGGTCTCATAGGACCTCCTGACATTTTCTGAATCATTTACACTCGATATGTCACTGTTTCATTGTTTTCCTTCTTACTTTCACTTTCTTGTACAACTAATTGCTCTCTTCCGTTGTTTGATAGGAAGGCCAAGATTAATTTTAGGAAAGAAGATTGAAGCCAAGGAAGCCTAAAAGAAGCTGCAGCTAGGTTCTGCATGTTATTCATGTGTACATCGAATTTCAAAGAGAAGATGATTGTAGTCTCTACTAGGCAGCATAAAGATAGCAACACTGTAATTACTATTTAGAGACAACATGCAGCTCATTGAAGATTTCCTTTCAATGCTAAAGTGAATTTTTTTTTGTTTTGTAGTATTCTAAAAATATTTCAATTTATACGTACAATTAAATTATACTCCTTATTTAATCTAATTTAAGTGTTTTACATGAATTCTTCCTGATCCTAGTATTACTTATAATTGATATAGTAGATTTACAATTTATGCACTGATTATTTGTGAAAATATGATTCAAACTGTCCGATTCCAACATCCTCAAGTATTCTTCACTCTTCACTATATAAATGATCTCGAGTTCCCTACTATTGTATATTGGGTAGGCTGTAGATACTCTTTCTGTAGTGACAGAGATTAGGGTTCTCGTGAGTGGTTGTTCTCATCACGAAGCATCATGATCTCAAAGCTTATTTTTCATCACGGTTGCCTACCCGAGGAAAATCGCAAAGAAGTTCATCTAGCCTAAGCTTTGTATCCAAGCATATTGCACATGCCATTGACAGAAATCCATGCCCGATATGTTTTAAACAACACTGACCTTTAAACAGCAGCAGAAATTACAGGGTGGATGCATGCTTACTGTATTGATTGCATTAACAAATGGAGTTACATTGGAAGAAAGTGCCCTCTATGTAAATCAGAATATCATTTATGGCTCTTCAAGTTCAACTTCTCTACCGGAGATTTCCACAAGCACAAACTGCTGCCTCTGGATCAAGTGATCAATGATACAGTACTAAACATACAAAGAATCACCAGGTAGAGCTAGATGGTTCGGAGACGAAAGAACAGTGGCGCCTGAGATTATAAGGGAACGGATTCTACAATGGCGTAATAGCATATATGATCAGCAGTTGCAAGCGGTGCCATCAGAGAATGGGATACAAATAGGATATTCGGGAGTACAGGAATAGATAATTCGCGAACTGCAAGCAGTCACCGGGGTTCAAGATCCAACTATAATAATGATCATTCCTATGTACAAAAGAAGCAGTTGGGTCTCCCTGTGGAAGAGGAGGAATATTTAAGATATACACTACATGAAATACTTTTTCATTCGGTAATCCGTGATCTGCAACATTTATCTTCTAGCTTCTCTTTCATGAGAGGAGAATGTAGAAACTCTATGCTGCTCCTGACTATTCCTCTTGAATATATCTTAATTTATTTATTTTATGCTTTCGAATAACGACTACTTACAAAAATTTTACACGGCACCACATGTAGGGATATAACTTTTTTTTAACATTTTTTTTCTTGACAAGAGGCAAGTGTTTCACAATCTTAATTGCTAAATGCAGTAAATTTTTACTTCGTGCAGTAATGAGTATATACAATATTACCCCTATTAGTTTTTTAAACAAACTTAAAGATGCAGATAATGTAGACAGAAGTAAAAGGATTATCTATAGTTTAACAATCTAAAAAGTCGCCAAAAAAAAAAAACACTGTTGTGAATATGTAAATACAAACTAATAAAAGGCAAAGACGCAGGGCATGTCATTTGTAATTCACAACATCTGTATTATTTATGTAACAAATGACAAGGTATCTCAGCCAGTGTTCTGCATCCCAGCAGCAATTCCCTTCATGGTCAGAATAAGTGTATCTTCCAGTCCAGGAGGGTACTCGCTAGTAGGGTTAAGCTTGAGAAGCTCTGCGGCTGGTTTGCTCAATTCCATAATTTCCTTTGAAAGATGTGGCTTCACTTTAACCTCATAACTTAGATCACGAATCCGCTTCAATGTATAGGCTTGAAGAACATTCAGGGTTGTTATATATGACTCACGAATTTGGAGTCTCTGTTTCAAATATGGATCTCCTTCTAACAAATCCTTGTGACCTGCAATCTACAAAACAAAAGAAGAGAATAATGTTAAATTTCCACATTTTTCCTTGAGATCTTTTTTTTAAAAACTTTAATGGGTCACAATATCTGTCCATAATGCATTCCATGCCTACTGCTTGACAATCTGGCAAATCGTTTTTTTTTCAAAATAAAGCAATCTAACAATTTATTGCTAGTTTCTTTTTGATAGGTCAGCTACAAGAAATTTAAATACTCAAGCCAAAATTCGCCTCCACTGGGGCTTGAACCAACTATGAAGAATAAGGGATATCCGCTAGGCTAAAGAAATTTACATCGCTTTAGGTTATATTTATTTATTTATTATTATTTTTTTGTTAGGTTAGGTTATATATTTTTAAATTACCCAAATATATAGAAAATTTTATATTCTACATTACCTGGAGAAGAAGGCTCTTGGTTTCTTCATATATTGTTCTCAGTCGCTCACCAAATGACCATAGCTCTTCTGAAACGAGGAGCTTGTCATACAAAGCAGCAATCCCTGGGTCTCCCTTGGCAAAAACCATCTCTAGTAAATCTATTGTCACTCTAAAGAAAGGCCATTCATTGTACATCTCCTTCAACACTTGAAGATTTCTTTTATCTTTATCAAGTACATGCCTAAATGCAGCTCCAAAGCCAAGCCATACTGGAAGATGGAACCTCGTCTGGGTCCATGCGAAGATCCATGGAATTGCTCGCAGAGATTCTATTCCACCACTTGGCTTTCTTTTTGACGGACGACTACCAATGTTCATGCGACCATACTCCAACTCTGGCGTTGCCTGCATATTGCAAACACATGAATATCAGACCTTACATCTATCAGCTTCCGTGGTGCATATTATGTAATCATTAGATCTTGAAAGCTTAGGAAGACAGTAAAATAAGAATCACAAAGGAATTTTAATTGCAGATATATGAAAAAGTTAGCAGAATTTTTTTGAATTTAAGCAACATTTAGCTAAAACAACAAAAGATACATATAAAGTAGCTGATAAAACATGCCGAGAGTGAGATCTAAGAGGGTTTTGATGCAATATTTCCATTTAGCGCAGAAGATTAAAAGACAAAAGGATATGAAGAGAACTCACAAGACGGAAGTATTCAACGAATCGAGGCTCTTCAAAGACGATTGAACGATATTGCTCCGTAGCAATGATTGCCATCTCATCCAATAGTGAACGCCATTCTGGCTTTGGTGAGATTGGAGGATGCATCCCATGCTCAAGGGTTGCAGCTGTGAATCTTTGGAGTGTTCTAAAACACAAGTGCTCCTCACCAAATGATTGTTCAATAACTTCACCTTGTACAGTGACACGTAATGATCCTTGGATCGTATCCGGTGGTTGAGATAGTATAGCAAGATGTGTTGGACCCCCACCTCGTCCCACTGTTCCTCCGCGCCCATGGAACATTGTAAGTTTTACACAAAATTGTTTTGCAACTTTTATAAGCTCCTCCTGAGCCTTGTATAGCTGCCAAGCTGCAGAGAGACGGCCTGCATCCTTTCCAGAATCCGAGTACCCAATCATGACTTCTTGCTTTTCATTTATCCGGTTCCGGTACCAATCAATTGAAAAAAGACGAGCCAAGGCAGCAGGTGCAGCCTTAAGATCAGCTAGTTTCTCAAACAAAGGAACAACCCTTAGTGGAGTCTTGACATGGCACTCTCGTTGCAAAAGTTCTACAGCAAGTACATCAGATGGTGCAGTTGCCATTGAAATTATGTAAGCACCAAAACTGTCAGAAGGAAGTTCTGAAATTACATAGAAGGTATCTAATACATCAGCAATTTCTTCAGTTTTAGGAAGATCAGGACCAAACAGAGGGCGCTTGCCACTAAGTTCAGATAAGAGCCATTCCTGCCTGCGTTCCTCTGACCATTCCCGATAAGATCCAATTTCCAGGTGCTTTGTAATAGCATCCATAACATCCGTGTGCCTATCTGATTCTTGTCTGATATCAAGTCTCACGAGGGAGAGACCAAAGGTAGAAACTTGCCGTAAGAAATCAAGAAGGCTTCCATCAGCAATGGCCTGATCACCACAGGAGCAGAGGGATCTGTAGCAGAGTTCAAGGGGCTCCAGAAACTACAGGCAAAAGGAATCCATGATTAATAATTTCATATAATCACATGTAGATGCAAACAATTTCTGCTTGGAACATTTAGCAAAAAAAAAAAAAGTTCGGTTTGGAAAGATGTTCTAAATTTATCACGCAATCTAAGTTACTGAAAATTTTGATTATCTGGCGATGGAAACCTATCCTTTCCCCAATCTCAATGCTTATACTCCAGAGGTGCACACTTCTGCCTGCCAACTACCGGCCACCACATTAGAAAGTTCAAGTTCGACACAAGACAGTAAGCAACATTTAAATCTATTGTAAATACTCTATTACCGGAATAAGTCGACTTTACTTACCTTACCAGCAGATACCGGATAAAAGGATGGAAAAATGGCTACCAAAGAAAAGTATAGTAACAGTATATGAAACAATCATTAAGCAAAAAAAAAACGAGGCGTATGAACCTGCTCAACATTTGTGAAAGTTGCCTCTTCAGGAACATCTGATATTCCATTGGATAATATCTGACGAGAACGCTCACGTGTATTATAAAGTTTATCCCTCACATCCCCAAGAATGACACGGTAGGGCTCATTCGGAGGTATTTGTTTCCAGAACTCTGTAAAAAGGAGTAATGATGATAGCAAATATTCACCAATATAACTCAAAATAATAAGATACATGCCTAGTCGCTTATTTCAATTGCAAGCAGGCCTAGCTCACGTACCAATACTACTTGCATATACCTAACGTAAATCACCAACATATGATGACAAAGAGAATAAACAGGAAAGCTATTTGACCAAATCATATAAAGAGGCTGCTCGGCCGTTGCTTATCAGGCATATAAAATCTAAGAAGATAGATAAATACTGGCTTCTTATTTGTATTGTCGATTATTGGATGTATAAATAACACATATCATAAAGAAGAAGGAACAACATTGCTGTAAAAATCTGAATGTGCATATATTTCATAATAATGTCAATAGGCTATATATAAAGCAGAGTGAAGTAGCTAACAAACATTATCTAATCTTCCTAATGATATTCTAGAATTCAAATTCTTTTTCAAAATCGTATCCCTACAAAATAGGCCTAATTTGACCTATTATTCTAAATATCTAAAAATTCAGATTTAAAATACTAAGCATATTTTGAACAAGTATTGAATTAAGATCTTTGTTAACATTCCAACTATTTAAGATTCTCAAGGACCCATCTCTGACACCTGAACTTCCCAATATTACTGTACAAAAATTCAATAAAGAATCTGAAACAAAAATCATGTGCATACCAATATAGTGTTTTGCATCTCTCTTTGAGGACCTATGAAGCTCATCTGCTCGAGAACCAAGTTCATCACTGCAGCGCCACATTGATAACTGCAAACGATTTTAGTTTAAAAGCAAAAAGTAGAACACTTGTATTAAAAATCAATTTGATCTGAAAATGATTACAAGAATCGAAAATACTATTACCTCAAACATAAGGTCCTCTATCTGAGAAAAGTACATATTTGCAGCCATCATCCTAGCCAGAAGACAGACATCCCTTGTGACCTCAGGAGTTACCCTCGGGTTTCCTGCAGTAGAAAAGTGGATTAAGTTTCCCAATAAAGAATTTTAGGTGCAAGCAGTATCAATAAGCAGACTTAACTCTGAAACTATGTAGATTTTCTGAATGTACAGCATTGGGTAAAATAAGAAACTAAGGGATGTTTATAAATTTGCAGATCACCGATCCATTTGGTCCAGTATATGCCGCATCACATGCACTTTAGCCCTTTTTGTATTATCGTTCATGCAGTTACTTTTCATTGCTTGGCAAGGAGGTCAATAAACATATCTAACAATTTAATTTTCCATTTTCCGTAGCTCCTCACAGCAATGCTACAAGTAAAAAACATAACTACCTGTTGCTACAAGGCTCTAGTGTAGAAATTCCAACGATTAAAAATATTTTCTGACCCTTGTTCGTGCAAGACTGTACATGCTCTCTAATGTAGAAATCTCATTGACTAAATATATTTTCTCACTCTTGATTTATTACAGAAACAGAGAAGTAAGCAAACTTACGGCTTAGCCTTTGTTTTAGAGATGGATTCTGGTAAAAGAGAAAATCTATAGATAACCGCTCTTGTTTGTTAAAGAGGTAGAGACGAATGGAAGTTAAATTGGAAGCTATGCCTAGATATAAACACTAATGTCAACAACATTCATAAAAATATAGATGTTTTTATAATGCAGAATAGTGGCAGTGCGCTGCCAAAGTATTTTCAGCCAATATTAATTGACAATTAGTTCATATTATCTCATAGACATTTTTAAACATACAATCAAAAGTTCTTCAATTAAAATTAACTTAAAAAGAAAGTTCTTCAGGGAGAGAGGGATAAAAAGAGAAAAGAGATGTTTGTAGATAATTGGTATATATTGGAAGGGTATACCATCACGATCACCACCCATCCATGAAGAGAATTGAATAAGAGGCGCATTGTAAGGTATACGTTCTTTTATTCCTATATCTTTTAAAGCAATATCCACACGGCGCAAGAATTTTGGTACTCCCTTCCAAATTGTTTCATGGAAGTAGCTCATTCCTGCTCTCATCTCATCTTGTGGTGTTGGCGCAGTCCTTCTGATTTCATCAGTGCGGAATGCAGCCTGTATCTGTATGCAAGAAAAAACAATTGGCCATAAAACAATTAATAAAAATCTTTAAGAGTTGGTTGGTATCTAGATGGATACTTTTGTAGTCTTACATCATAATACTTTCTACCCTGTTACCAGAAATTTATAGTAATGAAGTGACATTTATACTTAAACAGGTAAAAATTCCTTTGAGTTGTACTAAGAAAATATGGATATTGGCCTTGTAATGACACCTAAAAAACAACATTCTCGAACTGAGAAATTCCGGTTCATTTTGAGTAAAAAGACAAGTTAAGGTTACAGGTATTATACATACCTCTCTCTGAAGGGCTTCATCCAGCTCCTGTTTATCATCAGGAGTAATATCTTTAGCATAAAACTGCGCCACACAATCGCGTATCCTGAAATAACATACAATAAAATAAGTATAACTCTGGTAAAGGAGCACACATTTATTCTATTTTGTTCATGGAAAAGTGAAGAGCAGACCAACCTTGCATGCTTCTGAAGCAAAGATCTACGAACTGACTGTGTAGGATGCGCTGTGAGGACCAAGTCAACAGTCTGATTCTTCAAAGCATTAAAAATTTCTTCCGGGGTCTTCTTCAATTTCCCCACAAGTCTCTTGAATGTCTCTTCAATATCTGACTCGGTTGTTGCAGATGATTCATCAGCCAGATCACCCTTCTTTAGTTTGATCCTTCGCCTGTAAGCTATTTGGACCTCTTCAGCCAAGTTGGCCAAGTTAAGCATGTGGGAGAAGCACTTAGCAACCACAATGGAATCGCCAGCATCTAAACTTGTCAACATACTTCCAAGCTCCTCTAATTTTTGAGGGTCAGTACTGCCTTCATACTCGGCAGATAACTCGTAACAGTTTTGCACCTAATAAAGGGTTACAATAAAATAAATACCAAGTACAACTAACTATGTCGGAGATACAAATTTTATAAACTCAATGAAATGTTTTCAACAGTAGCATGAATGCTTAAAAAACGCTTAGTGTTCTAGGATTTCCTTGATTTTATAGTAACTCATGAAAATTCATATGCTCTCAAGTAAAACATGGAAATCTTATAGTAACATTAAGCCAGTAGAATTCAGCAAAGCAGGAAACGAAAAGCAAGAGGATAGCTCATTTGGAAATAAACATATAATAACCACATAAAATAATGAAAGCTGCGAATCTTAAACCACTACACTGAAACAGAAGTGGACTGCAGATGCAGAACCGCCAGGAAGGCCATCCACCTCACCTGACTTTATAGTTATTATTACATGTAAATATTGACTAATAAATTGGGGTTTTCACTCTGCCTACTAATAACTGTAAATTCTGACCGAAATTAGTCACCAAGATAGTTTGATGTGGATCTTGAATCCAAAAACAGTCATTCCTCACATTATGCTACACTTTGTTATATTTCTTTCTCGTTGATTACAAAATTCCCATTGCTCTCCCCCTGACTTTCAATTCAGAACAAACAAAAAATCCTGGTTCTACCCCACCGAAGTGGGATTTATCAGTACGACCTTTTACACTCATAGTTTTAGTTAATAGAATTTCAGGCGTAACAGTAAGAAATCAAAAAGAACAATAAACTAGCATATGGCACCTTAAAAATCATGTACAATAACACAAACAATACACAAAACAAAAACAAAACAAAATCAAATAGTAGAATTAAGTATGAATGAGCATACCGTTTGGCGTAAATCCTCCCCATGCAAATCCTGAAGAATATCAAGAAAACGATCCAAGAGCAGAGCATCATACTCCACCAGCTTATCATCATCTGATACTTTTCTTGGTGCCAATTGTCTCAATTGTGCATCTATTGATGCCATCTTTTCCAAATTTCTACTGCCCATGTCACAATTAAACAACACAAATGCAAATATTTATTTAATAGTAATATAAGACACAAGTGAAAGAGTACTGTTTCCAACAGACTTCTGTTCTCTTGGACCTTGACAAGATATATGTCTATTGTATGTTGTCTTGTGAGAGTACATGTAAAATGTGTAACTGGACCGTTTGGCAAAACTGCTTTCTACTTATAAGTAACTTATTTTTTTTACAAATTTCATATTTTTTAATTTTTTTTCAAATATAAATATTTATTATAAGAATTGAAAATCAGATCTTATTTTTAAAATAAAAAATAAGTTACTTATTTTCAGAAAAAGTATATATACACGTATTTTTTCTAAAAATAAGTAACTTATCTCCAGAATGGAGATTTAGCAAACAGCCACTATATATACACACGGACTTGCGGGAATTATTTCTTTCTTTATTTGCGATATTATTCTTTTTTAAATAAATTAATGTATACTTGTTTTATTCTTTCACGGCCTTGATAATGTGTGTAAGTTTAGCATGATCAATGCATGGGCTTTAATTCGACTTTTTAGTTTATTCATTAATCAACTAATTAAAATTCGTCCTATCCATCCTCATTTTCGATCTTTAGAATAAAACTAGGATACAAAGCCGCGCTACGCGCGACTTAAATGTTTTTTAAAATTTCCGTATTTGATAGTATTATTTATCGAGATTAACTTATTAAATTGAAAATTGCTTATATATAATAAAAATTATAATATTGTGTTTTATGTTTGACAAAATCTTTTATTG
>PHNY01059590.1:3043-20106 GCA_003724115.2 Anethum foeniculum
TGAAAATCCTGAGAAGTTGACTGTTTGGTCTGAAACACTGGATCTGATCTGTATATCGATCAACAAGCTCTGATACCAATTGTTAGGTCCCAATGTATTGTAAAAGGGGGGGTTGAATACAATACTCACAATTATTTCGATTTCTTTTTGAGTTCTTCGTTAAGTTACGTAATCGAAATAAACACAAACAAGTTCGAGGAATATATCGTTTGATTAATATAAACCTTGAGTTTGCTACACTCTAATCAATGATGATTAGCTATAATAAATTCGACAGCATAACAGTACAAATACAAGCTTTAGAAAATAAATCGCCTTCAATGGAGCTCTCGTNAACCAACACTTTTAAAACCCTGAAAGTCTTTAAACCTTATTCTTCACTGAGGCATGAACGTGTTAATGAACTTCTTTCAGTGACCTGTAGTAAACTTCAAAACTTCTTCTAATGTTTTGATTCTTTGTATTTGCCTTGTCTTCATTTCTTCCTGATTTCTGTGTAGACGTAATATTATTTATATGTCCTGTTCTAGTGTTGAGTTATCAAGTGTTCCTGTTCATACAGATTCGTAATCTCACCAATATAGAGGAATCTCACTAGTAGCATAATAATAATATTATTATATTGAAAGAAATGTGCGGGGACAAATAGCATACTTACTATGGTTGCATCCAACATGATTGAGCGTGTAAATCAGATTTTTTGACCACTTTTGGATAACTTTTGGAGCTTGATTCATTGTTCTCTTTGTTTAGTCAACTTAATGTCGTTTCTTCATGATCAGATTTCTTAATCCACTTTGGATCCACTATCTGTTCCAGCTTGCTGTATCTACATTCTGAATTTTGCAATGCTTTATCAAATCACCATTCTTTCCACACTTGTAGCAGATTCTCCATGGCATAACATAGTCATATGGTACACCATGTTTTCCTTCATATTTAAGTGCTATATCTTTGAGGTTGATTGCTAGTCCAACTCCTTCTTTCGTCAATGGATCTTTTTTTTTTTTTTTGCTTTATGATAGATCTGAGACCTTCTTTTCCATGAATAAATGTTTCTACTCCCTTATGGAGGTTTGCAACTTCTTTCTCCAAAGAATTTATTGTTTCAGATTGCTGAGATATAATATTAGCTTGCTGGGATGATTCATTTGTTGCAAATTCCTTAAGTTTGAATGTCTCAATTTCTGCTTTCAAGGATTTGATTGTCTCTTAGTGATGGGAAGACTCATATGAATTAGATTTTCCAATCTTGAATGTCTCAAAATATACAACCATTGCCTCAATATCTGCTCTTAGTTTGCTGACTTCTTTATGTAAAGCCTCATTTCTTTTGAGCATGACCTTATTGAGCCCTTGCATTTTAGTAACTTTGGTCTTAAGATTGGAAACTTCACCATTTGTATTTTCCAGAATATTCTTAGCCATAAGATCAGAAACCAGCTTTTTAAGATGAGCATTCTTTTCTTTAACTTGTTATTCTCAGCTTTAGTGCTAGGAATTACTCCATTGACATATTACTATGTTCCTGCATGGTTAGCTCATCTAATATATAACTACAAGAAGATAAACCATAATTAAATGAGTTTACTACACTACCATTGTCATCTGAATCCGAGGATCACTATCGACAAGAACTTCTTCCGTGTCCCCTTGTTCGGTGTCCTCATCATTAAGTCCAACAAGTGATAGGTTGATCGTTTCATCACTTGATTCACTATCAGAAGCCGATTTATCATCACTAAAGACGGCAATTTCGTACATGACACGAAAATTACGGGTTTGTGTTCATCTTTTCGGTACACGAACACGAAAATACACGAACACGAAATTACACGGATAAATTTAGTATTGGTTTTGGTTTTCCTCTCGGGTACACGACACGAAATGAAAATACACGAAATAAATAAATAATTAATAAATATTTTAGAATTATATAAATATATATTATAAAAAAATATTGGATTCATATTTTTTATACAAAATAATTAAGATTTTTAAGTTTAAAGCAACTGGGCCTTCAGATTTTGGACAATAATCTTTAACTGATATACTTTGCAAGTTGTGGCTTATTACTTAAAAAGACTACACACCAAATAAACTACACATTTGGGTATTAAAGTTCCGTTCATCCCCTTCTTTCACCCTTTTTCAAAGTCACCGCAATTCTACTCGCTCATCTGAAGTTTTATTTGTGATGGATGTAACGGAGGAAACAAACATGAATATTGCGCGTAATTATTCACTCTCTCTTCGTTTTATGATTACATCCTAATCTTTTATGTGTGTGTATATGTAAGTATACATGTAGAATTGATTGTATACATGTTGATTGTTTGTTGTAGGATTTTCTTTCTTTTACTCTATCCAGACTTGTGGAGATGTGGATCTTGTCACTGCAGATCTTTTTTACTATATTATTTTGTGTACATATCATTTCGTTTCGTCTTTACACGAAACATTTCGTTTCGTTTTCGTTTCGGACAATCGGTACACGAACTAATTTCGTTTCCTTTTCGTGTTAGCCTCTTTTGACACGAAACACGAAAGTACACGAAACAAAAGTACACGACATGACACAAATTGCCAGCTCTAATCATCACTCCAAGTCATTATAACTGTAGATTTCTTTTTGTCCTTCGGGACAGTTTGCTCACTGGGCTTGTTTTTCAGCTTGTAGCAATCTCTTTTATAGTACTCTTTTTTGCCACATTCGAAATCCTCCTTTGAGTCTTTAGCCTCTCCTGAAGTCTTTTCCTTTTATTTCTTCAATCTATTTTTCTTTTCTATTATTTTCTTGATCTTTTTGGATAAATAAGTCAGTTCTTCATCTGATTCTGAATTTTCATCTGCTTCCAGCTTGCTGGTACGTGAGTGTAAAGCCAAATTCTTCATCTTATCAATTGGAACTTCGACATTTTCCATTTTGCTTTCATTGATCTTACTTTCAAACTGTTTTAACTTAGCAGAAACAACCAATTGATCTATAGTATCGATGTTGGGTGAAGACTCCAACACTATTATAACTGTCAACAACACTATCATATGTCATTACTTTAAATATTTACATGTTTCATTATATATATAATGTGTTTTCTTTTTAAAAAATGTGATAAAAAATATCATCTCTATCTAAATTTATCAATAAAATGGGCAATAAAATTCTATTGTAAAATATAATATCATGCAACACACCGTAATTTTTTTGGAATACAATAAAGTGTTATATTGTAAGGTTTAGCTATACATATAATTTTACATCACAACATCATTTCGTTTTTAATTTTACGAGATAGATATATGTATTTCGACTATATATAATATTCTCTCCAAAATAACACGCATGCATATGTGTGTGTATAAATATATGTGTGTGCTTGTGCGTATGTGTATTTCATATTAATTTGAAATAACTTTAGAATGAGTTAGATTTATTTAAAATATTTATTATTACATTATTACATTACTAATTGAATTGCATATTTAATATTGATAAAACTATTTGGGAACCAAAAAAAGTATTCCCAAAAGAGTTCTCAAATACTACTTATTTTGCGATTATCAAAATAGTAAATGAGATAACGCTCCTTCATTCAAATCAACCACAAAATAAATGCAATAGCGACTTTCATTCATATCAACCACATAAATTTAAACTCTATGTTTTACCACAACCACATTATTTGGGAGAATTACTTGAAATATTTTTGGTTTTCGTAGCATTACTTTTTTTATTATCTTACTATAGTAATATGATGACCAATTATAATCAAGACAACGAGTTATTTATCAACAAATTAACAAAATTCTTTATTTTTCAAGCAATTATCTTTACTAAGTGATTGATTCAAATGATTCAAATTGTGTCTTTAGACCCCGTCATTGTAATTTTTAATTTGCATACAGTTATACGATTTAAACTGCTATTTTAATTTTTTAATTTCATATTTATTTGAATTCTTATTTTTTCTAATTGAATAATAAAAGTACGATTATATAAAAACTTAAAAGACATTTAAGAAATTATAAAAAATACGTTTTACTGAAATATAACACTAAATTTTATTAGTTGTGTATTAATTTATTAATATATGATTCAAAAAAGTTTGTATCTGAATGTCAATCAGTGGTCTAATTTTAAATGAAAAAGTTTAATTATGATGAGTACACAACCCGAATATTAAGAAAACGATTACACATGTGGATTCACATCTCACAAAAAGAGAAAATTATCTAACATTTAAAATTTTTATTTATGTACAAGGGCACTTTTCAAATTTATTAATTGATACCGAGCTAATAAATAAGTTAATTTTACACAATATTCCAAAGATGTGAAAAAATGATGACTAACTCGATCATTAAATATAAAAAGTAATTTTGTTTAATAAAAAAAAAATTTCTATAAAATTTATGCTTAAATTTAGGTATAATAATATTAATACAATTCATATAAATTTCACGGTGAAGTTTTTTTTTTTTGTACCTATTTTTTAATATATGTTGCCTATATATCTTTTGCGGTGATTATGACTGTTAAAGAAAGACATGTCTATCATGCATGATCACTCTTATTCTTTTTTAAAATTCTCGAAGTGCATATTATAGAATTCAGGGATTAATAATAACGCATATGTTGGATACATGAATATTGTATAGGCATGCAAGTCACCAAAATTACTTACACGCATTTATTAGCTATGTGGCCACTGCATCTAAGAAAAGCGTGGACTATTTATATCATGTAGAACACAGCAACAACAACAACAACAAAAGTAACACTCAAGCGCATGCAAGAAAAATGTGATCATCGTACACGTATTTATAAAAAAACGTGCTCAATTCCGACCACGCAGATACCGGATAATGCTGTACTAACCATGTCGATATCCTGCTGGGAGATCAAATGCATTTGTGACAAGCGTTGTTGAAGTACATGTGTTACATGAAAATGTAGGTGAAGTAAAGAAAAGTTGTGTATAATGGGGCGCTACTAAAATGCGTGAGTAAGAAGTGCAATCGCGTATGCAGGCATAATCAGTGATGCAACCACGAGAAGTATGGTCTTATCACCTACGCATAGGTCATAAATTTTATTATTACAACTGTGTACGAGAGAGAGAACAGAAGTACCACAGACGCATATATTTTACTCAAGATTACAATGCTCACGTATTTTATGCGATGTTATAAGTAAATAGAATAACATTTTTGGAATAAGACAATTTCACAAGTGATTTTGTGTTTAAATATAATAACAAACTTTATTTTATATTTTAAAAATGACGAAAATTATCATTCGATGCGTAATAGTACACATGTTAAAAATAATCTTTATAATTTTGTATCATATTGTATATATGAATCTATATTAAACTATAATAAGCAAAACATGGTATAATTGTTGGTAGTATGGGTCAACCATAAAAAGAATAGTGACCGTTAGATTTTCAGTAAATAAATCACAGCCGTTAGATCTATACTAAAGAATATTCTTTATTTATGTTATTTATCAAAAGACCATGTTTCCAATCCTCACAACAACAATATTAAAGATATTCTTTATTTAGATCGTTAGATCTATACTAAAGAATATTCTCTATTATACTTATATTGTTAGTTCTAAACAATATATGTAATTAAATAAATAAATATTAATATTTATATTATTATATAATATTCTCTATTTAGGCTATGCAACCAAAAACACAAGTTCGAATCCTCTCAACAGCGGTTTCTTCAAAACCATATTTTTCTAAAATCATTTTTACTGCAAAAATAAACATCTTAGAAGACATTGAGGTGTTGAAAAAAAAATTGATTAAGCTAATTTTAATATAAATACTGCTCACAAGTTTAACAAAAAGAGGTGTAACAAATTATGACCGCATCTTCGTTTATAGTATATAAATGTCAATATATATATATATAAAAAATAAAAAAGAAGTTATAGTATATAAATGTCAATATATATAAAAAAAATTAAAACAAGACTAAGGTCGTCCGTACTTCGCACGGGTTATAAGCTAGTAAAATTAAACATAAAATCATATATCTAATTGTATATTTTCATTTCGTATACTTAAAACATGAACACAAATATTATGAACCTCGGGATTCAAGAGTGAGAAACACTTGAAGATGGAGCATACAGGTTAACAATTTAGCAAACAAAAGAAAAAGACGTACAGGTTAACATCATACAATTTTTTCGAGTTAAATGGCTTAATAATAATCAAACTCACCTTCAAGTTGCAACTGGGTCATTATACTTAAAAAGTTAGCAGTCAACTCATTGAACTCGTAGCTTGCAATCACATAACTGTCGTCAAGTCATTTAACGGGACTAACGAAAAGCTGACTTGTCAAGATGATTTGGCAAAATTTTAAACACGTATTTCATACCCACACCAAGCTATCCAATTACCATAACATATCATACCCGATCCATTCCTATATTATCTATAAATGTGTAAGTATATGTTCAGGGTTCAGCTACAACAATTTGGAATTCAATTAGGATCAACTTGTACAGCAGTGGTGTTGATCGTAGAGTGTTCTGTAGATGCGGAATCGCAACTCCATGTTGGGAGGCTTGGGAAAATCCCAGCAGAGTCTTAATGATGATTTGAACATTGCTGAGAAGGAGGTCACCTCATTGAAAGAGCAGTTGACGATTTGTGAAAGGAAGAATGCAGAAATAATAGAGCTACTGATGTACAAGGAGAAAGAATTAAAAAAAATGAAGAAATTTTTTACTTTTTTTAGTTTGTTGTGCTGTAGTAAACCCAATTATTATTATTATTATTATTATTATTATTATTATTATTATTATTATTATTATTATTATTATTATTATTATTATTTTAGGAAAAAAAAGAAATTTATTAATTTATATATGGTCAGCATTTTTATTTTTTTGAAAGAGTTGTATTTTATATTAAAATCAAATTTTATGATTTGAAATGTTCCAATCCTTTCAGTTGTTGAAGTAAACCAAAAAAAGAATTAAAATTTAACTCGAGAGTGCAAAATAAGAGTTCAAATACCATTTCATTGGACACTACAATACCAAAAGCAAAACAATTGTTCACCAAATTCAATTACTACAACAATGTTTAGATAGGCTTGCAGATTTATAAAGCCATAACATAAGTTTTCATTGAAACAAAAGATTAATACCAACTGCATATTATATCTTAAATATTCTAAAATAGCACAGTTGCAGCACTAACACTTCATTTTTTTTATTTGCCGTAGGGATTTAAATTTCTCTACTTTTCTTGGTACACTCCCACTTGAGCTCCTTGTCTGTGTCCTTTGTGAAGTCACTGCATGGGGTGTTGAAGCAAGTGGGGTATAAATAGTCACATGGCTTCTACTATGTCTTGATCATGGTATAGGTATCTAAACAAAAATAAATATAAATACATTACTATGTAGTTACCACATAATTAATAACACATAATTATTAAAATATTAAGTAAAACTTACAAATTTCATTCCAACTTTTGATTGAGCATGTGCTTCTGTTTGCATATCATCACTCAATCTTATAGACACTTCCTCTTCCAACTCATGTAGCACCTCATCCATCAAAGATGCTTCACCAGTTGCAGCTTAATTACCTTGTAATTCAACCTCAATCTGTGTTTCATCAGGCTGTATTTCCTGTGCCTTTTTTTGGCCTTCTTCTTTTACCAGTGGATTTCTTGGGTACATAATCAGAAGGTTTATCAGGACATACATTGATCTTGTGTCCCTCAATCCTGCAATACCTATAGTGCATAACCCTGCCACAATAGCTCATCCTCTTATACTTCCATTTGCTAACGCTCCTTCCTTCCCACCCTTCTTTTCTTCTTAATTTTTTTGGCCTCCCTTTGAGCTTCTTGACAATAATAGGTGGTAAAATAGTGTCACCCGTAACATCATCTCAAAACTCCTCACCTCTTATAACCTCTATGTAATTCGAATATGTCTTCATATAGGTTTCTTTTGTAAACCAATATGCTACAAAATCTACTCGATTCTGTCTTGATTCTTAAATTCCACACCCTACAGGAACAGCTTCTATGCTTTAAGCTGACTTCACATGAGCTACCATTTCCCTTGACAACATATTTCTCTCTACCATCCCACAGTGCTTTTATACATGCACTACCTTTTACAGCAACATCCAATAGTTTTTCATTCCTGGAACTATAATGCAATCCCTTTTTTAGATTTGACAATAAATGCCTTGAATAGAACCTGTGTGGAAGTGCAAGCATCCCAGAAACAGTTGCTTACTGCATTTATTGCATTCACCTTCTTTAGATTTGACAATAAATGCCTTGAACAGAACATGTGTTCTATAAATGGCAAAAGCACTCTTATGGCCTTATCTAATCCCTGTTACAAAATTAAAATACAATAATTAGTAAATATTGGTAATTATAATATCTGTGAAAAATTTACAAGTTAAAACACTATACCTTTTGTTGATAAGATATAAGTGTCAAATTTGTTCCTTCTCACTAAAATTAAATCATCAATTACCAACTCTAAAAACCACCTCCAACTGGAATAGTTCTCACTTTCCACAACAGCCATGACAACAGCGAGCATGCAATTATTTCCATCCCTCCCCACAGCACTAAGTAGTTGCCCCCCACATACCGTATTTAAGAAACACCCATCTAGCCCAAGAACATGCCTACAAGTTTCTTTCCAAGCCTTCTTCAAACCAGCATAACTGATATACGTTCTTTGAAACCTAGGTCGATCCCCTTCCTGCAGCCATGTGGTAGTAATTTTCACAGTATTTGCTGGATTACTTCTTAAAATTTCTCCTCCAAATCTCCTGATATTAGCATAGTGCTTTTTTATTTTCTCCTCCACGTTTCTTAATGCCCTTTGCCTCACCCTACAGCACTTCCACTTACCAACTTCCACTTTAAGTTCCTTTTTAAACTCCTCTTGCATATCACATAATTTCCGATTTGGATTTTTCCTAATTGTATCCCCATATTTATCAGCAAGCCATTTAATAGTCACAAGCATATTATTGTAACTTCACACACAGTTATGGTCATCAATAATAGTCTTTACCTGCCAACTTTGATTCTCTTCAATATATGTGGCCCACATTTTAAAGGGACACCCCTTTGCACATCCCACTTGTACCCTTTTTAAATCATCAACTATGTATTTAAAAGGTCTACAAGTCTCCATTGAACTACTCCTAACAGCATTCTTTGTGAGACCTACCTTCCACTTCATATCTTTTGCTTTAGTATTTTCATTAAAAATTTCAGCTACCCTTTTACCCTTATAAGAGTCAGGAGGTGTAGCATAGCAAACCTCATCATCAGATTCTTCACTATTGTATCTATCTAAGTCACTTTCATGGGCACTATATTCTTCACTACTCCCTTCATCACTAGAATTCTGCATTTCAAACTCATTCATTTTTCTTTTTTTCAATCTCATTAATTTCTTCTAATTTCTTCAAATTTTTCATCACTATAACTGTGAAAATCTCTATCTTCATCATTAATTTTTACTTCATTATCAGAATCTATATTTGGAGGGGTTATATGATGCACATTAAGTTGCAACATTTCCACAAAGTTTACTGTAAGCAACAACTTCTTTAATAGAATCGTTATTCACCAATTTGATACCATCATCATTATTATAGTATAGAGAATCATACTCTCCAATTACATTACTTACACATGCCTTAATATCCAGAATAGTCATATTCTCCAAATCAACGTTGTTATACACCGTGCACTGAGGCCCCGTATAAGAAAATACCGGAATATGTATGAAGTGACCACCATAGTTGAGCTTCACTTGATAGTAATTGCTGTAACAATTCAATAATAACATAAATCAAATAAATAAAAACCAACTATAAATGAGAAAGCTTCAAAAGGAAATGGTTTAGTTCGACTTAAATAAAATTAATCTAAGATTAAAAAACCCTAATCAAAATAGGAAATAGAAATTTGTAATAGATAAACCCTAAATCGAATAGAAAAAGTTACTAAATCAAGATAATACTTGTCGTGAATCTTCGTTGTTATGGTCGTCTTTCTTCATTGTTCAGATCTTCGTCGTCTCCAGCTTGATATGTGACGATGTGTTTCTAAGTTATGAGATGATACAATTAGGAGATTATGATTTGGGCCTGGGTTTTAGTTTAACTACTCGGGTCAAACTTATGGGTTATCGGGTAAAAAAATAACATGGCAGTCTACGTGACCGTTTTTAACACCCCTCCGTTAAAAGTCAACAAAACTTAACGGTAGAGCAATTTTAATTCAGTTTAATGACCTGATTGCAAACTTTAATTAGTGTAGTTAGTTGACTGCAAACTTTTTGAATATAATGACCCAGTTGCAACTTGAAGATGGATTTGATTATGATCAAGGCATTTAACCCCAATTTTTTCTAACTAAAAAATATGTACTTGTGTGTAAATTTGTGCTTTGAAATTAGGATTTTTAGCCTCCTCCATAGAGATAAAATCTTTATTCCCCAGGCTTGAAATTAACGGGGACAACAACAAAAGACGATCGCGGAAGAAACAATAACTTTCAAATTGGCCTATCTCAGGGAAAGTCTCCCTCCTGATCAGACTTCTAATTCTGAATAGTTTTAACATCCATCGAATATATATATACACGTATGTCACACTGAAACATCTTATCTGAAAGTAAGGATGCGCAAATATAATTATGAAAAATGAGAACTCTGCTTACACTCACCTTATTTTTAACATGGTTCGGATATATCGTAGATGAAGTTAGGAAGATACCTTCAAATTAAGAAGTCGTTTGTGAAAAAAGAATGTGAGAATTCTACTCTGCGCCTGCCTATCTAGACTATTAAAAATGTAGCACTAAACAAATAGTATTCAAGAATGACCCGGGTGCGGATGTTATCTTGTATACCTATGATTGCAAATAACTCAGATATTTACCAACAAAGTCAAATATTATACGCTAGAGGCGGGCGCTTTCATAGTGCGTTTGTTTTATGACTAGCCACTTCTTATATACTCAACTCCTGGGGAGCCGAACATAATAAGACCAAACACACAGAAGCAGAGTAAGAGGAGAAAAAACAAATATATAGATAATACAACATATTCTCACCTCTTCTGCTTCCAAGTTACTATATAAATTTAGAAATGGGTGCAGGTGGACGAATGTCGAATCCCCCAAGCGGGAAGAAGACAGCAGCAGAAGCGCTTAAACGTGCTCCTCATGAGAAACCTCCATTCACAATAGGGGACTTGAAGAAAGCAATCCCTGCTCATTGCTTTGAGAAGTCTCTTGTTACCTCTTTTCGCTTCCTTATTCAGGATCTCCTTATGGCCTATGCTCTTTACTATGTTGCCACCAACTACATAGATCAATATCTTCCAACTCCTTTCAATTACTTGGGTTGGGCTGCTTACATTGCCGTTCAAGGTTGTGTCCTCACTGGTGCTTGGGTTGTTGGTCACGAGTGCGACCATGATGCTTTTAGTAACTACAACTGGATTAATGACCTTGTTGGCCTTGTTGTCCACTCTTCTCTTTTGGTTCCATATTTCTCCTGGAAAATTAGCCACCGTCGTCACCATGCAAACACTCAATCTCTTGAAAATGACGAGGTTTATGTCCNTCGTAACTATTACAAGATACTTAACAATCCACCTGGGAGAGTCCTTGTGTGGCTTACCACACTTCTCATTGGCTTTCCATTATACTTGATGTTCAATGTGTCCGGACACAAATACGAGAGGTGGACTTCCCACTACGATCCCCACAGCCCACTTTACTCAGACCGTGAGCGCAAGGAAATCATTGTTTCTGACATCGCTATTCTTGCTGTCATTTATGGGCTTTATCAACTCGTGTTGGCCAAGGGATTTGCATGGGTGTTTTTTGTCTATGGAGGCCCGTTGCTAGTCGTTAACGGATGGTTTGTGTTGATCACCATATTAAACCACACTCACCCTTCATTGCCATACTACGACTCCACCGAGTGGGACTGGTTGAGAGGAGCTCTTTGCACTGTTGACAGAGATTACGGAATCTTGAACAAGGTGTTCCACAACGTCTGCAATGCTCATGTTTGTCACCATATTTTCTCCATGATCCCACATTATCACGGACTTGAAGCCACTGAAGCAATGAAGCCAGTACTAGGAGAGTACTACCAGTACGATGGAACTCCAATTCTAAAAGCAATGTACAGAGAAATGAAAGAATGCATTTACGTAGAGAAAGATGAAGGCGAGACTAAGGGAGTGTACTGGTACAGAAACAAGTTCTAAAGCAATGAAAACAGAAGGCACAAACTGTGTATCGGTGATCTAGTTGCAGTTTACTTGCTTTTGATGCATCATATTTTTGTCTTCAATTTACAAATCAAATAATATCATTGATTTGTATGCTTGCACTTCCAGATTAACATTTGACGTGCTTGTATGAGATTGTATTGGCGGTTAGAATCCGCTAATCATGATAAATAAAACTATTTTATTTGTCCTTCAAATGTATCTTGCCTCTTCGTTTAAATTACACTGTCAGTATTTCTTAATGTAGAGTAAACAAAAACATTAAACATACTCTGAACCATAAAATGCCTGGATTCATCTTGTCAAACAAACTTCAACTCGATCCGTATGGTTTGAATTACTACCTTAATACCGAAATAGCAAGTTTGTTAATTATAACGCTTAACTAGGACAGGGTACTTATTCTATGCTATGTTCATGTGATTTGTTAGAATAAAGTTAACATTTACGCCCATTGTTCTTTGTTTGAATATAAACAAGCATATCTGTGGTATTAATAATCTCGTCGCTTACCTTAGATCTCTGAGACACTGCAAGAGTAAAATGAGGATGTGTGGGAAGCTGCAGTAGATAATTAGATGCCCCCTAAGTTCACATGATCATGGTCTTTAAGCCGTTTAAGACATGTATTATAAATTTATTATTCTGTACACTTCTGCACTTACCTTTCAGTTCCAGGCCACCCAGGCGGAAAATAATTACTTGATGATCTAGAAATAAACGTAGTGTAGTTATGTATGGACGAGTGAGGAATATGTTTAAATCGACAAATCCCAAGCTAAAATCAAGACGGTGGCTGCGGGCATGCTGTCTAACGTTTTCGATTACTCCAGCCACATAAAACATAGCCGTAGATATAACAATTTACATGTTTCAACCACATATCCCAGTATATCCCTCATTTCTGTTCATATCAGCTACTTTATTTTTGTTATGTCGCAACTGTCCCGACTGAATATTTAGTTCGGATCATTTCTTGAATTATTTTAAATAGGGTCGTAACATATGAATAACAGTTTTGGGTAATAACACGTACAGAAATTGTTTTGCACATGTTCTGCAATCATTGTTCCACAAATTAGAAAGTGCTGAACAATTGTTCTCACGTGAGAACTGTTCTCACGTGAGAACTGTTCTCACCTGAGCGCGAGCCTACATTTAATATGTTCTAATACTTGTCTATACTATGTTTCAAGATTTTGTTTGTCTATGATTGATGAATACTATGATCACATCTGGAATTTTACGTCTTCTTTTGTTTGTCCCATTAACATTTCCTAAAGTATTTGAGATTTAAAAATAGGTAGATGCACATAATTTTTGTTATCTGTATATACTGTCAACTTTTATGTCCCTATATATTATATACACGCATGCAGCCTGGTTAAGTTAGTCTGGTTTTATTTTCTTTGAATTTGTTGTTATATTTGCAGACTCTGATAAGAAAATGGGCAAAGGTGGTCGTATGCCGGTATCAGGTGGTGAGGCAAACGAAAAAGAAAATATACTCCGTCGAGTTCCACATGAAAAGCCACCATTTAGGCTTGCAGACATCAAGAAGGCCATTCCACCCCATTGTTTCGACCGTTCCTTCCTTCGCTCATTATCCTACCTATTGTATGATTTGACTGTTTGTTTCCTCCTCTACCACGTAGCCACAAACTACTTTAATCGCCTCCCCGGACCTTTATCTTACGTTGCATGGACAGCTTACGTTTATTTTCAAGGTTGTTTCATGTTTGCCGTTTGGGTTGTAGCCCATGAATGTGGCCACCATGGCTTTAGCAACTATCATTGGCTAAATGACACTGTTGGCTTTGTTCTCCATTCTCTTCTCCTTGTCCCTTATTTCTCTTGGAAAATTAGTCACCGTCGTCACCATGCCAACACCAATTCTATTGATCACGATGAGAACCATGTTCCTCGATTTAAGGAGACTATCCGACCTTATTACCATTACTTCAACAACCCAGTTGGTCGAGTTGTCATCATTGCCTTCACCCTCACCTTAGGGTGGCCTTTGTACTTAATCGTAAACATAGCTGGACGAACATATGATCGACATGCTTCCCATTTTGACCCATACAGTCCTATTTACTCCGAACGTGAGCGAGTTCAAATCTTGTTATCAGATATTGGTTTTCTTGCAGGTTGCTATTTGGTATACAGAGTAGCTTTAGTAAAAGGATTCACATGGGTGATGATTGTCTATGGAGCTCCTCTACACGTTGTAAATGGTTTCTTGGTGATGATTACTCTACTGCACCACACTCATCTTTCTTTACCTCATTATGATGCTTCCGAATGGGACTGGTTAAGGGGAGCTCTGGCCACAGTCGACAGAGACTATGGGATTCTAAACAAAGTCTTCCACCATATAGCTGATACTCATGTTCTACACCATTTAATATCCAGCATCCCACATTATCATGCCGAGGAGGCAACTGAGGCGATCAAGCCTGTCTTGGGGGATTATTATCATTATGATCCAACTCCGTTTTACATGGCAATGTGGAGAGAGGCTAAGGAATGTCTTTACGTCAAGGCAGAAGATGGTGACAAGGCAAAAGGTGTCTATTGGTTCCAAAATAAGCTTTAGAGTTAACTGGTGTCGTTTAGGATAATAATCACGGTGTCCTGCCAAATTCTTTATATTAAATGAATAGTGTGTCCTACCAAAACAATGTTGGTACTATGATGTACAAAATGCATATAAGGCTGGATCTGTTATAATCATCAGCCCTCCTGTGTATTATGTTAAAAGAAGCCAGATGAATCCTGGTATGCAAGACCTTGCTAATCATGTATGTATGCAGTACTAGCAATGAGTTCCATTGCTTCTTGGCAATCAAGAATATAAACAAGACAAAAGTTATTAGTGCATCAGAAGGTACTCATGCGTATTCATCACAAAGAATTTCATCAGTTAAGCGACTATCATTTGCAGATAATATGTGATCAGAGACTAGTACTTCTATGGTTTGTATGATTTGTTCTTGTGTATTCTGTTCGTTTAACTTTTCATTTGCTAAACTTTCTCTGATGTCGAATGTTGCAGTTAGTTTTGTAAAGTTTCAACTTTCTTTCAATTATATTCATATCAGTGTGCAAGTTGATCGCAGCAAAGAAAAAGTAACCGTTTAAGCTAATTGCATGGATTAAAAAATCAAGAACAAGAAACATGAGAAAGTCATTTGAATACCTTTCTAGTTAACAAAAAACACTACTATTTACAAAGATATTACTTTAAAACATTTGTTTTTCGAAAGTGTTTGATTAGAACAAGAAGTTTAGTGTTAAACTCAAGCTCCACATACACGCAAAATTACCAATAATATGCTCAAGGATTTCAACATAACCAGTAGTACTTATACAATTGACACAATTGTAATAGTTGAACGGCATTGATCATCCCATCACCTCATTACATGCTCAAGGAACATTACAGCCGATCATCTGGTTTACTAGGTCACTCGTACAATACAGTGTCACTTGTACACAGTCTTATATTTTGTTTATAGTAGTATCCTTTTTGTTAATATTGAGACGAAAATATTTTTACTTGCATATTTAATTTAAATCTACTTCTACATATAATAAAAATAATCTGATCTTAGTTTCAATCAGTTGTATACATATAAGCTCCCTAACCAATGTATAGCTGTGATGAGAAGATTTGAAGAGTCTATCAGATTTGGGTACCCGGATTTTATGGATGGGGAGCTAGGGAATTCGAGTAAATTAAGTAATCAAATACACTTAGAAATTTCAATTATTTCGTGTACAGCTAACATAAAGATATGGTAAATTAAGACACCATTGAGCAACTTGCATAAAGATATTGTAATTAGGAGTGAGCAACAGGTCAGAACCGAACCGACCCGAATCGGAATCGAAAGAACCGAAATAGCAATATTTCTAGAACCGAACCGGACCCGTTTATATGAAGAACCGAACCGGACCCGAACCGTAAATTTTGGTTCGGTTCGGTTCGGTTCAGAACCGAAAGAACCAAATTTTTATTTTATTTCAAATGTATATATTTTTATATTTTTTTTTTGCTCTAAAAGTTTGATTATTTATTAGGGTAACTTAGTTAAAAAAAGATTATTATTAGAGATAGATCATTTTGCGTTCAAATCTTTCAAATTAATAAAAACGATATAATTGAAGTATCGTATAGATAAGATTTAAAATATGATAATATGATATAATATAATATAATTATGTATATATAATATAATATAATATAATATAATATAATATATATGTGTATAATATATATATATATATATATACACATATATATTCGGTTCGGAACCGAACCGAAATTTCAGAAAAATGAGAACCGAACCGGACCCAAAATATGTAAGACCCGAACCGGAACCGAAATTTTGGTTCGGTTCGGTTCGATTCGGTTCGGTTCGGTTCTCGGTTCTGAACCGGAAAATGCTCACTCCTAATTGTAATAGAGAAATATTAAAGTCCAAAAATGGTTCCCAAAACTATTCGTGTTTAGTTGTTATTACATGATTGATTATTAATTTATAAATTATATGGGACCCATCGTGCATAAATATGAGTTCACGAATAAAAATAGGTAGGGCTGTAAACGAACCGAGCTGATCGTTAGGCTCGACTCGACTCGTTTAACTCGACTCGACTCGACTCGTTAAGCAATCGAGCTCGAGTTCGAACAAAAAAATTTGTTCGTTAAGAA
>PHNY01059607.1:5018-15809 GCA_003724115.2 Anethum foeniculum
TACATGCCCGTGCCTTGCACGGGCTTAGGAGCTAGTTCAAACTTATGCTATAAATATAATATAAAATAACAATGTTCAGCCAAAAAACATCTTAAAAATAAGTAAGATCAATTATAGAGCTTTGAAGTTCACTCGCATAACTTTTAGAATTCAAAAGAAGAACAACGTAATCCTACTACATAACAAATCAAAAAAGGAACAAAGTAATTCTACTGCATAACAAAATAAGTTTTGTAATTAGACTCTGTTATCTAAAAATTTTAAGGGAAAGAAATAAATTTAAAATTGAAAAATCGGCCAAAAAATATGTGAGATGAGAAATATTAAAAAAGAGAAAATTTTGATAAATGTGTAATTGATTAAATTTACTTATCCAAGTAAATTAAAGTGTATTTTCTTAATTTCTAACAACACCCTTATAAGGGTTTTGTATTTAAGTATGAAACTTAAAGGTAATCTAAGACTAATAATAGTTTTCCCGTAATTTTTCTGTTCTTTCTTTAAAAGTAATCTAATAACTAATAATATATGTTACCAAAATTCGGTTAAAAGTATTGAACATAAATACGTGTCTAAGCATAAATAATGTATTGAATTATTAAAGTATTACACTAATAATATATAATAAAAATATGTTATCAGTCCTATTCGGCAATATTTTAAAATTTTACATAATTTTTAACCTAAAATAGGTTTTCAAGTGTTCATATCCACGACACTTGTCCATATCCTAATGTCAAATATTAGACACATAATTTTAATAAAATTGAGGTAACATAGCTAATAATAATTCTCATGTTCTTTTTACTGTTCGATTCTCTCTTGATCCAAAACCACGTGTTACAATTAAGAAAACATCAAAAATATGGAATCATAATGCATGACAAGGTTCAAAAAATATATATACAGTTAAGAAAGAAAACACAATCATAGTTTAGCATCTGTTGGATAAGAAAGCCCGCTGAAGTTGCAAAGAAACTATACAACACAATGTTCATTCTGTTATTCCCCCATTGCTTAAAGAAAAACAAGCAAGCAGCCTAAGTACTAAGCTTAATTACTTCCTAATTTCTGTAATCTATATGTAATGTGGTTTTCGCAGTCAAACTTCACCATGTAAGTAGATTAAGAATCTGATAACTCACCGGCCGGGCCTGTCAATAAACTTGTTAAAGGCTTGCACGAGCACCTATACATGGAAAGTAAAATACACGAATATAAGAATCACATTCCGATCTAAATGCTGTCGCTATTGAAGCTAACTGTGTCAGTTGGAAGATTTGTTCACCTAAAGTAGAATCAGTAGACTGACGATCTGGTGATGTACTCCTTCCTAGTACATACAAAATATCCAAAAATAAATATGTGGAAATAGATTAGCAGGCAGCAAGGTATATGATAGTCTAGGAAGCACGGATTTGGATACGGCGACACGAGACACAGGTACACGAAAACAACAATTCGCTAATCATCAAAGAGTCTTGGATACGGGACTCGGCAAGTAAAATAATAATAGTAGATAAATAAATATATCTATATTCATGATAAGATTTGTAAATGTAAAATAATTCACATTTTCATTCATAAATCATAAGTTCATAACAAGTAATGAAAGTTTAATTCTTCAAAATATGTGCAAAACTAAGAAAAGCTCAGTCAACATTATGTTCATCTTGTTTATAAACAAGAGACTCCATTTTCGGTTCGTCGAGAGAGAGTTTGCAACAGGTAGAACACTTTCCTCCACTTGTGAATAAGTATTTTAAAAGGGCTGGGCTTTTTCTAGTTAGGTTGAATTTTTTCTACTTGGGCCGAGTCAAAGGCGTGTTGCCCCCGAGTCCAACACTGTTTTCGTGCCGACTCACCACCTGGCGAGTCCAATACGCACTCAGGCGAGTCGGACTCGCATACGGCAGCCAAAATGAAGAGTCCTTGCTACCTAGATGAAAGTTTTTGAGTACTGTACATTACAACAGGAGAGAGTGATAACCTAAGCCATGTTCTGTTTTATCATGAAACCATTCATTTGGAGGTAAACAAAGAGTTCTACCTAACATAGGCGGATCAATGACCAGTAGGGGTTATAGCCCCACAGAAATGTCAAAAATTAGTACTAGCAGATTTATATCGAAGTTCGAATTTAACTCCACTGGGACTAGGTTGAAATCTTGGTAATCTATCTTTCAAAGTTGACGTATCTCAGAAGGTAGGTAAAATCCGTAGCACTGTAGCCTAGATACCCCTCTTCTCTTGGTGACAAGAAGCGGTCAGAGCCTCAAGGTATGCAAGTATATGCAAGTAATTAAACTTCTGTAATTGATCATTACTCAAAAAAATTACAATATTTTCAAAATATTACTGATATTAAAACATCATAAAGTAGGGGCTGAGATAAGAAATGTGGTATACTCATGAGAAGAAATACTAAATAACATACATGCAGTAACATCAAATTGTAATAGATGAGTCAGAATAAGTACCTGAACGTCGTAAACCTTTGACAGCCTCAAAATTCTTGTATGTATAGCCAACAAAATTTAGATCTTTGCGATATAACATCTGCCGACAAATTTAAGTTTAGAGTGGGATTATTTTTGAATCTCATAAAATCCATAAAATATGATGAGGTATACAAGAAACATATTTGAGAATTAAAATGGATTAATAGGTCATACAATATTCAGATGAATGGTCTAACTGACAGGTGAATGACCGGAAAAAGTTCAAAGCACATAACCAAAATAGAGAGAGTGACGCATTACTTCATACATAATATAATTTATCCTGATTTGATACTTGTATTTATAAAATCTGAATTTTGCACTCTCATTGCAATTTATAACATATAAAAAATAGAAAGACGGGTCGGTCACAAATCACCCTTTTCATAATTTTTCATCTTTAATAGAAGCAGCATATTACATCTGACACTGTCTAAATCGTGGTTACTAAATACCAATGATTGACTGACTGCCACTAATACGGACTCAAATCTGTGTTGCATTTTGGTCTTATATCATTTTCATAAACTTTTTGTTCACATGTTGTCTACTTTAAAGAAAATAAGACGGGCCAATCACTGTTTTCCCCATAATAGTCGTAAAACACACCTTCCTCATGGATCCAGAACCGGTCCTTGGTGGCATTTTATCTTCACCCTGCATATTCTAAGCATAAATATCAAATTCAGCAGGATACCAAGTATATCCTATAAATAATATGATGATCAACGATCTTTGCATACGAAGTTAACAAGGAACAAGCTTGGATCAATATTGAGCGCTATGTATTCCTGTTTAGTTGACACAAGTCTGGTAAACAAAACTCACCTCAAACATATAACAACAGTTATGAACATAAAAGTAAGGTACCAAAAAGTATATCATATACTAAAGAAACATTGTGATATACAGATCCGAAAATGTGCCAACTTTCTTAATGTGCCATGTTGGGCACTTGCACCTTACTTTGTACTAATTTTGATCATTTTCCCTCAATCATAAACACCTAAGATTTCAGAGTCACAGTGTGTCAATATTAGAAATGAAGAAAAAAAATATCGAGGTGGTTCAGAAAGTATTATATATATCCACTATCTGTAAAATCTCAGGATTGACGAGTCCTTAGAAAGTCTGTAAGATGGTAATTGATACAAAACTACACAAAATTAGCGCCTTTATACCGAAAGGATAATTGAGGAGTATACAAAATTGCACACAATAACTTTACCCTTTTCAACTTCAGTATGGAAACAGTTTTGCTAGTGAGCTAGATCCCAAGTTCATGTCAACATCAATCATGCATACTTTTACAAAATAGAAACTGATATAAGGAAGCACTAGGTGATCTAACATCTAGATGTTTACATTCTGTTTGTGACGGCCAGGCCTGAACTGAAGGAAGCTTTACACATGGAATTTACTTAGTTATTGACATAGGAAAAGAGCTTTAGAATAATAGAATCTGTTACAGGGATATATCATTAGAAGGTTATTGTGTTACTCTTATGTGAAAGCTGTCATAGAATTTAAACATGACTAAATATACAAAATTAAGTTTGGAAAAAAAAAATATACAAAATTAAACGAAAATAAATATGTTATTATGCAGTGCAGAACCCTAGAATGCAAGAAAACTGTCAAATAACGCCTACTATGTGAACTTCTGCTGCTGCTTGCTAAACGAACTTCTGCTTCTTAGTATCCGTGTTCAATAATTTCTACTTTTCTATTTACAAAATTTATATTTATAAGCAACACCAAGAGTATTAAATTTCACAATACAAGATACTTTACCTCCTCATCAAATTGATAGAAATTCTGGGTATCAAGTTCGCCAGTCACCTCTGGTTTAAAAGCTGCCTCCATTTCATATAGTTTGTTCCACACAGTATCTTTAAACCAAGGATGAGCCTGATGCAATTCAGTTAATACTTAATAAAAGTGAGTATTGTGGTGTATATCAATAATACTGCTTCCCACTTTACAAAAAAATAATCAATGTTTTAGTTGATGCATAAAAAAAATCGACAAAGAAAATTCAGAGATATCTAAGACTTTAGTAGAGTAGGTTTTCTCTTATAAATGGCCTTGAAAGGAAAATATGTAGGATATATTTTGACTATATTGAGTTGTGCTTGTAATATAGAGTTCCTTCTTGTTGGTTCTACAAGCTTTACGTGTTTGACATTGAAGAGATGAGACATCCGGTGATTAATGAAAGAAAATTGTACTCAGAGTGATTGTTAGATTATACATAAATAGAGTGACTTCAAAGATAATAACAGCATACTTTGATTTGATCTGCCCCCAGCCGGTGCTCAACACTGCAAAGCAACCTGCAGATCAGATCTTTGGCTTCAGGAGTCAACCTTGCATGCTCTGGAAACTTCAAAGTACCTTTCCAATTGACAATCTGATATACGTATATATGAATGAACTTGTCAAGAACATTGTTAAAAGTAAACAGATCTGGGGAACATGGTTTCTACTGTTTAAGTAAACAATAATCACTGGCTCATGATGGAATAACTAACACGTGAAGACATGTAAAATGCATAAAATTAGCCAACTCAAAAAGATCACAAACAAGGTCACTGAATCAGTTGGGATCCAATTTACCCTTATCCCTAAATGCCTCCGGAAGATATAACACTCGTTGCAACTTTACTTCCCACATGCTTGGTCAGCTGCCTAAGCCTAAACTAAAGTTGTAGAGCTACCCTGATGGGATGACTAGGACATGGGAGGTCTATCAATGACATGCCAGCTGACAGGACAGTGGCCTTCACTGTACCACCAGCAATACAAAGATACAGTAAATTTAAAAACGTCACTGAATCTATAGAGATGATTTAATGATTTGCTGAGATGTCAATCTCATCTCAGACAAGGATTCCCCAGGCTGGTTAGAATCCATCACAAGGTTAAGTTGAATGATTGCACATACCAAGTATTGTCTGTAATATAATATAAAAGTGCTAGAAATATTCAGAATGCATATTGACCTTCCTGCATGTTGATATTGGATCGTCTGTGTAGAATGGAGGATAACCAACAAGCATCTCATACATTATAGCACCAAGCGACCACCTGTCAGTAGAAATATCAGTCAAATGGGAAATACAGCAAGATTGTTGGCACATAAACTACTGCAACTTGCAAAATTATACACATTCTCAGTGGCACAGATAATTAATTTATTGTCAAAATTGTGATCATACAGATGTTATAGTAAAAAGACAAAGTAACCTCTAGCAAGGATGTCTTAAAAGACCTGGAGGAATTGCTCTACTAAGCTACATAGTAACCAGGTGTGATTAAAATCAAAATGTCTGTGGCCACTTGTTAAAAGTGCCCAGGAAAGTTCCTACTACGTTTGTAAGTTTATTTCCTAAATTTATTTGAATATACTTTACTCCCTAGTCTCTCTGATTCATTAGAGCCAACTAGTAGTGTCTTACATTAACAAACCAAATTCATTGCAAATATAGAACTGATCTTGTGGATGTTTTCTCTAATATTAAAAAGGCATTTTTACTGAGAATTACAAAAACAAAACAAAAAATGTAATTGTCACCCCTACATATAATTGAAATTTTTTTAAATCATTCTTATCTTATCACATTATTATGCAGAAAAATGTTTCCTATCTGATAAAAAACCTATGAGATTTGATATCTGTTGGGCAATAGCCATGCAAACAAAAAAATATCAAACTGGTCAGTTCAACATAGAGAAACCAAGAACGTACACAGATGGTCATAACCGTGGGACTCGTAGAGAAACTAACAAGCAAAACAAATGGTCAAAATCCAGACTAATTATATACAAATATTATAATTATGACAAGCAATAACCTTTTAGTTTTAATCACTGGATATAACATATAAAATTCTGCATTTGTGAAAGTAAACAAAATAATAATGATAATTTAAGTATGACTTGCTACCAGAGCCTCATCTATTTCAGATACTAACCAGTCACATTCTAAACCGTAGCCTTTCTTCAGTAGAACTTCTGGGGCTATGTAATCTGGTGTTCCAACAGTTGAAAATGCCTGTTGCGATGAAGGCATTAAAATAAAACCTTACGATTCATTGCGAAAAACAATTTCTAGAATCCAGAAGCTAGCTGTTTGAAAGGAAGTAGCTCTGAAGCAAAAACATATGATGGACAAAAGGCAATATCTAAGAACATTGATCAAGATGATAGCATAATCTTGCACTTTCAATTCATCATTTTAAACACCAACATGTAAGCTTATTCAAACAGTCGTGCTATAAAACTACTCAATACAATAAAAATGCACGACGTTATATGGAAGAAGTAATAAGAGGGTATATCCACGGTCCACCCATCAAACACTGTAAAATATAAATGAAAACGAGTAATGTGATTATTTAGGCATATAACTATGTGGAAGTGCAAAAGCATAATAAAGCTAAAACAGAACTAAATCAAACTAAAAACAGCAGGAAATTCTCGCTCGAATCCGAAACTAGGGTCTAGGAAGGGTAAAGATGTACATGGCCTTACCCCTACTCCTAGAGTAGAGAGAATGTTTCCTCCACGACTTTCAAAAAAGATCTTGAAAAGTTAACAGACGCAAAAAATCATGATTTTTTTCATCTTGAAGAATTATGAATTTTTAAGAATCTGTAAAAAGGCCTAACAAAGCAAAAGCAGTGTGGACGACATGATAAAACGATTCGGAGAAAAGCCATGCAGTACAAAGGCACTAACATGTAACTCGCTAAAATCTAACAGCATATGAAGATAATATACTACAATGCATGTGCGCAAAGTACTAGTTAACACACATAAATCATATATGGCTTAAACCAAATACGACCAAAGTTAATTAATTGTAGATGTATTTTGTAAGCAATATCAAGCTTGCATTCCTATTTGACCAACCAGAATTGAACTGTTACTAATTTAGCAACATATCTGACCTATATTATACAGAAATGAAAATACCAAGTTATCTTTCACTAAAAAGAAAAACAGTTTGGAAGTACATCAGGAGTCGACCTGTCCATGACATATGAATGCCCCTCGTACAAGATTGTCTAGATTGTCTAATCACCTTTCACTACGCTAAGCATTGGCCCATATGCTCTATATTTTCTTATTCTCTAAACTTTTTAAGATTGACAACTTCCACAGGGACTAGGAAAGGGGTCTCAACGATACTTCTACTGGTATCACTGTGTGAAGGGAAGAACAAATCTACATGCTTACCAGTGTCCTCCTATTCAGTTGCCAGTGTTGAAGTTTTTCCTTGGCGCTATTCCAATAATTTTGTTTCGCATTATTAGAAATGCTTTCACTGACAAGCGATTCATTCTCTTTAATAGTAGTTAAATTTGTGCAGTCAAGTGGCTTGCACAGACCAAAATCAGAGAGCTTCATGTGACCATCTCTATCTAATAAAAGGTTATCAGGTTTGATGTCTCTGAAATATATAAGATTCAGAATCCACATATTTGTAAGAGTTTATAATGTAGTGCCAACTGAGCAGAAACGTATCAACCTGTGTATGTAGTTATGCTTATGAATAGACTCTATGGCCAAAACACTTTGCGCAATGTAAAATCTAGCAACGGTTTCAGTTAATGTTTCTTCTTTTATCAGCAAATTCATCATGTCACCACCGGGCAGGTACTCTAAGATTAGATACAAGTACTCAGCATCCTGAAATGAGTAATATAGTTTCACGATGAAGTGGCTATCAACTTCAGCAAGCAAATTCCTTTCAGATTTAACATGTTCCACCTACAATGCACAAATAATCTGTGATCACAAAGGCATTTCTAGAATCACTTCACATTTAAGAGTATGCTACGAGTAAGAGCTCAATATCATGGAGATTATATCAAGAAAAATAAGTTGTTATCAAGAAATATATAACAAACTGCTGCCTGATGGTTAAGTTTATGATTGCTAATTGTAATACCAGTCATTAGTAAAGTATATTTCTTGTACTAGATCCTTTAAGAGCTTTACCAAGTAGCAAGTACTGCACGTGGAAAGTAATATAAAAAGTAATGCAGGTGGGAATACAGTTTACTAATATATGTAGCATCGCCAGGCGTAATTAGGTTCGACCAATTTTCTTTTAAATTTAGTGTTTGCTTCACAGTAATAAACAATTAAAATAAGCTAAAATAGTTCCAACCAATAAATATGAATAACTTCACCTGTCCCCTGCTTAACATTTCTGATTTCTTTAGCTTCTTCATCGCATATATTTTTCCAGATTTCTTCTCTCGACACAGTCTCACCTAAAACGGACAAGCACTCTAATAAGATGAGATCATCAGTGTCAATAGAAGCAAGGGATCATTATTCATCACATAAAGAGTATACCTAGAAATTATCTTTCCACTTGGATAATTTGTTCTTATCGCTCACATTTTCATGAAAGATAGAATTTTAACTCCATAAAATACAACCAAATTAACATGAGAAAAGGTGCACATTGTTCAATGGAGGAACGAAAACAAAAGGTAGTGGATAGGGATTTGTGGAAAATCTGAATGTGAGTGGTCTGGAAATAGGTTTATAAAAGAGATATAGACGAATGAAAAATGAGATGATCTCGGGATAAACCTACAAGATTATGTTTCTAGCATATTCACATATTCATACTTGTCCAGACATTTCCATTGGTATTTATGTGATCATACTTTCTTAAGAGGAATCATCAATTTAACAATTATAGTATGTTGACTGCCAATACCAATTGACACTTTCAGTATTGGTCACTCTATAGTTTCATTATCCATATGAATGTTCAGAAAAATGTTTCAAGTTGTATTCAAAGTCATCCCAAGAGGATTACTTGATGGGTATTACAGATGCATGTTTATGTTATGTACTTCAAAAAATGGAAAAAGGCGAAAAATAGAACCACGTCACAGGACAAATGGCTGCAAAAGTCTAATGTGGTACGATGCTGAGTTCTGATTTCTAAAGTTCAATGTGATGCTATCCTCTTACCATGAAAGGGCCTAGAAATTGATTTCACCCAGCAAATCATTTTGCTATAGTAAACATATTATTTTTGACTGCTCTGCTACATTTACTGCCTCTACAATTGCTTAATGTAATTTTTTACTTGATGGTAAATAGAATCTCTTGAGTTTAATTTCTACATAGGTGTATTTGGACAATCAATTCATCTGCAAAATCGAAAGGCTAGCCATCTCTTTCCACCCTCATTAGAATAAGGGCTAGGAGGATTTGAAAGGCAGTTTGGCATTAAGGTTTCCACAGTATAACCGAGGTTAAGCTCAGGATCGCACTAGAAGATTTGCAGCCAAGATATACAGGAGCAAAACAAGAAAGGTAAATAAATAGTTGAAACAAAACCTAAGTTTTAAACATAATGCACATTAACATAAACGTGTAGAACCTCTCCAAAGGCTCCTCTCCCGATGACTGTTAAAAGATCAAAATCATCAACACAAAATTTTTGCCTTTTAAGTCGTATATACTCTGTCTCTGTACGCTCTAACTCTTTTAAAAGATTCTGTCGCTCTTCCTCTGAGACATCTGAGCACTTTAACTTCATTTCAAGCAACGCACGCCTGTAAAAGAAGAAAACTGAAATAAAATTTCAGTTTAATTCACCAAAATTGAAGTGCCTATCAAGACAAACTACTTTCTCAAATGCTTTATAAGGAAATAGGAAGGATATTGTTGTTACGTGTTCAAAGTTAACATTTATTAATTCTTGGTAAATGTGAAACATATGTTGATGCTTGAACCCTCAAATTCTAGTTACCAAGAGCCGAAGGAGATACACAAGGCTAAGGATTATTTCAATCTTTTGGTATTGCTGGCATTCATCTATGTTGATACAATGATCATCAGCATCATATGACACTTTTTCAAATTGAAATAGACAAAATCACAAAAATTCTGGTTTTTATTTACTCGTAAAAACATACCTCCTAATATCTAAACATAATTACATAATCAAAATCTTCTCAATGGGGGCATGCATGTATGCATACAGAGTTACAGACATACATAAGATTAAGGTAATATGTATGCATACAGAGTTACCTTTGCCTGCGGTCATTGAAGTGTTTCATGTGAGATTTATAGTGGCTCTCAATATATTTCTTAGCAGCAGCAACTCTTTCCAGTGTCTCCTTTGCCACCTCTCCTTTCTCTTCAAATTCTTTGTTATCATCATTCCCTGTCTTTCTTTCATTTCTCTCCATTACATGTATAAAATGTATGTATAAATGTTTATATTAATTTTAGGGAATATGAT